>JABGLX010000414.1:0-54892 GCA_014281875.1 Nibea albiflora
TTTGGGTAATCACGAAGACTTGCAGTACCTTTGGCTTGACATTTTGAAGTTGTCCAAATCCAAAATCGGTCAAAGTCAAATCCAATAACTGGATCTTAAATGTAACAATTGAAGTGTTTCCAAGGATTCCATTAGGTTGTCCTTAATAACTGAATGGTCCTGGCTGTGAGGGGGCTCAGAGTGAGCGGACAACAGGATACAGAAAGGTGTAAGGTAAGCATGTCTTTGGTCACAAAAGCATGACATCATCAGCAGCACTACCGCAGCATCCCGACAAGCTTCTTGAATGAGCCGTATAGTTTATACTCGTACATGTACGCGTGTGTTTCCAAGTGCTGCAGCAGCCTGGTCTGTGCACATGGAGCCTATGACGTAACGCTAATAAACTCTCAACAGGTCGCTGTTAGTTTAAAGAGTTAAGTCATGATGTGCGTCAGATTGGTTCCCTTTTAATTTAAACCATAGACGGCTCAATTCATTAAAGCTACCTTGCTGGCCCGCTATCTACTTGACACACAAGTCAGTGGAGCTAAGTTAGCTACCGTCAGCATAGGCCATGGCTGAATTAGAGATCGCTACGGCCTGGTTTGAATGAGGTGACGATTCAAGAAGTCGGTTTGCATGGCATGTTGGTCGGCGTTCGTACGGTCCCAGAACCGCCGCGCATTAGACACAGTAAACGTACACGTTTGAGGTGAAGTCGTGCTCGATCGGGGAGGCAGAGACGCAAGATTTGGAAATCTGCATTCGCCCGGATCGGGATCAAAGCGATCCGTTTTTCGGATTATCTTGATCCAGATGAAAGGTTTTGGAATATCGGGCCCTGGAGTTCGGCTCGTTCTGGGTAAATCATGAAATTAGCATTGACACAAAAGAAACAGCCGAATCACGTTTCACTCCTGGATGCCATGCGATGGCTGTAACCGTAGAGTCTGTGAGTCCCCCACCTGGAGGTCAGCTCGTTCTGGGTGTAGTACAACAGGGGCTCACGTGAACTTTGTTTCTCGAGAAACATCTCAAGGTAGAACACACACTTTCATCGTCCCTAGGTGGGCTTGAACCACAAACCTCTTGGTTAACAGCCGACTGCGCCACAGAGACATACCTGTTTTCTGCGTTGTTTTCCTTCCAAATCAGCTCGTTGTCTGCAGTCGCTTCCATTGAACTTCAAAAGTGAGTTGTCAGGGTCAACAAAACAGGTCAAGGACATTGCAGCTTTAGGGGAATCAGAAATGGTTACCAGTGAAAGTTTTCATAATGAACTCCTCCTCTGACAGACACAGTCTCTATACTAAAGGACTGGGTGGGCAGCTGCACCGATGGAGGCGCAGAGAAGCGTGTGAGACTGCAGCTCTGCTTCCTGGACTCAACTCTGGGTTGTCACGGTTGTCACAACTCAGTGACATCACACCTCTGTGACATCACACCTCTGTGACATCACAGCTCAGTGACATCACAGCTCAGTGACATCACACCCCTGTGACATCACAGCTCAGTGACATCGCAACTTTAAACAGTGGATCAGCTGTGATGTCACAGACGTCACAGCTCTGTGACATCACAGTTCCTACTGCTGCTTCTGCTACTACTACTACTATGGGTGACTTTTTAGGTGAGCCGCCATGGCCTCGCCCTTTTGGCCCGACCAGGCTCTCCGGGCGAATCCGCGCACCCACTCTTAAGCACCCTCCCCAGGGCCCGACCAGGCTCTCCGGGCGAATCCGCGCACCCACTCTTAAGCACCCTCCCCCACGGCGCTACACGCCGACAGCGCGGCCGACAAGAGTTTCGTGCCCCTGGTACAGCTGGGATAGCTGTGAGCTGTTTCTGAAAGAAATAAAAGAAAAAAAAGGAGAACAAGAGGCCAGATATGATTAAATGTAGCATTTAGCGTGATGATATGCGTTGCATTCAGATTGGAGCATTACTGCAAAGCATTAGATGAAGGCATTGTTTGGCATTTACGCCAAAGTCTATGTGTAGGTATAAATTAAACGCACAATTCATTCAGTTGCCACAAATTATATACACAGACTTCACTAAATGAAACGATGAGATCCTGGAGAAATTTCCAATACAATTTGTCACCCATCCCTCTTCTCAGTTCTGTGTGTGTTACTGTCCAACGACACGTAAATGAATGTTTTAATTCTGAGTTGCAATCAAGAGACTATAGATAAAAAATGAGGTGTAAGCTAACTCTGTTGATACCGAATAATATTTGTTCAAAATTAGTAAATAGTGGTCAGAAATGAACAAATTGAAAACAAATTATTGGTGTGGCGCCGCGCCTCCAAAGCATCCGTCTGTCTACGGTGGATATAAAAAGTTCAATTTCTCTGTTTCGACCACTTGAGACGCCCGACATTCCCCCCTCCTAACACAAGATACCAGGTTCTATTTTTTTTTTTAACCGTTACTAATCATTTACATATGTATATGCCAGGACACTACAAGTTAACACCAGCACTGAAGGAGTAATAACATAGTTGTCTTAATATACATTTCCCTCCCATTTGGAAACCCATTTCAGGCTGCAAGTCAAATGTCACTGACTGGATCATTGCATTAAATCGCGTACATGGGGATAGAATTCATGGGCTATTTTTTACCCGTTCCGTCATATTATATTTACTAAACAGGGATAAGTCTCACGAATGGAACACCGTGCGAGCGGACGCGTCGAAAACTTTCACTACCAATAAAATTGAAGTCGATTTTATTGGTAGTGAAAATGGCGAGGACATTGTGGAATCATTAGAACATAAACTCGTCTATGTGCTTGTTCCTCCTCGTCAAGTCTTGCCGCCATAACTTCTGAGCCCGTCTATTTTTAGACGACGTCGTTACATCGCAGGTGCGAGCGTGTCTGTGTCGAGGCACCCTCTGACCTCCGTGTGGCCTTTGTTGACCATATACGGTCGGTGCTGCTTAACGAGCGGACTGTTTCGAGGTTCCCCCTGACCCTTCAAAGAGCAGCGGGAAGACACAAACGATCCAGGCCGCTGGGTGTCGCCAATAAAGACACTCTTCATTCCACTCGTTAGTTTTGTCATTGTCTTTATGCACATGAAGATTTTACGAACATGATGTATGATTAGGTTATGAAATATAATGTGTTATTATAGATAAATACCCAACAGTACATAAAACATTAAAAATAATGTCAATAATGTCACCAGCAAAACAATAAATTCAATTATCAAGACAGTATTTTTATGTCCATATGTGCAGTGAAAAAGATATGGGATGTTTTCGTGTACGTTCACTATTTTAGTCTGAAATACTGGCTGCTCTCATTTGGCTGCAAGTTTAGGACAGTTTGTCACTTTAATGTTGTTGACGTACTGTTGTTATGACAACAAAAACAAATGGGGTTTCATCAAAGTCCATTTGCCCTCACAAGATGTCAAACATCCAGACCGTATCCGATCCAAACACAAATCCCAACGGGCGCCGATTGGCCCACTTTAATCTGACAAAAGAGGAAGACGTACTCGCCGTGTCTGCGTCTGATGTTATCCCACCAAATGATTCAATCACAACGATGCTCTCTGTCTCTCTCTCTCAGAGGTAAATGCTAGCTTCAGAGACTTTTAGAAGGAACTTTTCACCAGCAGAGAGAAATCTACAGAAACTTGTTTACCAATCTAAACATTCCACAATGACACGATGTATCCAGGGAGGATGCTGACAGTCAAATTTCTGAGACAGATCTTTCAGGAGCTACTTGAGCATTCCCCTCTGACCTACAGCAGCAGGTCCAGGTGGCTTTGGCTGTGAGTTTTACAAAGCATTTCACAGAAGGACAGTCCCTCTCGTGCTCACTCTACAGAGCTAATATTTGCTCGCTCCTGCAAGGTGGCAAAGTGGAGACTGACCCTGCGAGTTACTGCCCAGTCCCTTTTCTAAAGGACGGCGGTGGCTCAGAGGTAGAGCGGGTCGTCCACTAATCGGGCTCCTGCGGCCGACACACGCAGCCGCACACACACAGACACGCGTGCTACACGTTTCCCCTGTTCCCTTTTGTTCCCTGGTAAATGGTCATGACAACACACACGTCCCTCTTCCCCTCACTGTGCAATAGCGTGGCCAAGTGTGCGCACTCGGCTCAAACTCGGGTATTCACACGCTCCTTGCCAACAAGGCATGGTTCGAGGTGGCCACAGCGAGACTGAGACAAGAGTTATTAACATTTAATGCAAAAAATTAAGTCAGCCCAGCAAACCAAGTGATTTGTGGCATCAATACAGTTAGTCAGTTAGATGTACGCAGGTGCTCCAGGCATACAATAAATAAATAAGAATGAGGTTCAGTTAAATGAGATGTATCATGATACTGACCTATCACTGGAACGCAACATTCGGCAGGTGGACTCTTGCCACCTCATTTGGCCTGAGAGCATTTTTTTTGAATGCAGACTTGACACTCAGATAGCAGCAGACGACACACGGATGGCATCCTCGGGACCTTTGTACCCTGGGTGGACGACCCAGGCAGACCTTCCTCTCAGACCCGAGCAACTAAAGCTCTAATCTGGAACCGAAACAACTTAATTGGGAGTGCTTTGGAGGGTTCTTTGCAGTGCCTGGAACCCTAATGATCTGGGTGGCCATCTGAGTTCAGACACCTATCGTACTGACTTTGAAAATGAATAAACGCTTTTGACATCAGACCCTTTGAGGCTTACATTAGTAAAAGCCTATCGTCAGCAAAACATGTCACGGGCCCCTGTGAAGCATCCGAAGGTTTCCACTAAACAGAAACAATAATGCTGGCCAGGCACTGCCACTGGCTCACAGAACACCACCGGGTTGCCTGAAACATCTGGCACTAGCGACCAGTCCAAGCCGAAATGAGTCAATCAGTCACCAAAATTCACTCGGCTGAACCTTACCGGACACGCAAGGCAGTACAGACGTGCGAGCTGTCTTTGCTCAGCCGAGGGGGATCTTTCTGTTCTGATTACCTGTTGACTGGCCTGGTCCCCATGCAGAGAACAAACCATACAGTTACTGAACCAGGACCAACATGCTAGTACTGTCAGCATGCTAGAAACAATGTCATGCATACAGTAGACAGGTTGATGCTTTTTGTTGCTTGTTGAGTTTCACGGAAATATTTGAGTGACGTAAAATTTGCATTTTACAGACCTGGATCGCTTTCTGAATCGAATAAAATGACAAGGACACAAGTCACATGAGAGAAACAGAATCGTGTTCTGCTCTCGGATGCCATGTGATGGCCCTAACCGTAAAACCTTGGAGTCACCTGGAGGACAGACCGCCAATGTCTCAGTTAAAACCCGAGCTTGCTGGACGTTTGCTTTAGGGTAATCACGAAGACTTGGCAGTACCTTGGCTTGACATTTTGAAGTTGTCCAAATCAAAATCGGTCAAAAGTCAAAATCCAATAACGTGATCTTAAATGTACAATTGAAGTGTTTCCAAGGATTTCCAGAGGTTGTCCTTAATAACTGAATGGTCCGTGGCTGTGAGTGGGCTCAGAGTGAGCGGACAACAGGAGACAGAAAAGGTGTAAGGTAAAGCATGTCTTTGTCACAAAAGCATGACATCATCAGCAGCACTACCGCAGCATCCCGACACTTCTGAATGAGCCGTATAGTTTATACTCGTACATGTAACGCTGTGTTTCCAAAGTGCTGCAGCAGCCTGGTCTGTGCACATGGAGCCTATGACGTAACGCTAATAAACTCTCAACAGGTCGCTGTTAGTTTAAAGAGTTAAGTCATGATGTGCGTCAGATTGGTTCCCTTTTAATTTAAACCATAGACGGCTCAATTCATTAAAAGCTACCTTGCTGGCCCGCTATCTACTTGACACACAAGTCAGTGGAGCTAAGTTAGCTACCGTCAGCATGGCCATGGCTGAATTAGAGATCGCTACGGCCTGGTTTGAATGAGGTGACGATTCAAGAAGTCGGTTTGCATGGCATGTTGGTCGGCGTT
Source organism: Nibea albiflora (assembly GCA_014281875.1). Taxonomy (NCBI): domain Eukaryota; kingdom Metazoa; phylum Chordata; class Actinopteri; family Sciaenidae; genus Nibea; species Nibea albiflora. The sequence continues at coordinate 5,969 of JABGLX010000414.1, forward strand.
CGTACGGTCCCAGAACCGCCGCGCATTAGACAACAGTAAACGTACACGTTTGAGGTGAAGTCGTGCTCGATCGGGAGGCAGAGACGCAAGATTTGGAAATCTGCATTCGCCCGGATCGGGATCAAAGCGATCCGTTTTTCGGATTATCTTGATCCAGATGAAAGGTTTTGGAATATCGGGCCCTGGAGTTCGGCTCGTTCTGGGTAAATCATGAAATTAGCATTGACACAAAAGAAACAGCCGAATCACGTTTCACTCCTGGATGCCATGCGATGGCTGTAACCGTAGAGTCTGTGAGTCCCCCACCTGGAGGTCAGCTCGTTCTGGGTGTAGTACAACAGGGGCTCACGTGAACTTTTGTTTCTCGAGAAACATCTCAAGGTAGAACACACACTTTCATCGTCCCTAGGTGGGCTTGAACCACAAACCTCTTGGTTAACAGCCGACTGCGCCACAGAGACATACCTGTTTTCTGCGTTGTTTTCCTTCCAAATCAGCTCGTTGTCTGCAGTCGCTTCCATTGAACTTCAAAAGTGAGTTGTCAGGGTCAACAAAACAGGTCAAGGACATTGCAGCTTTAGGGGAATCAGAAATGGTTACCAGTGAAAGTTTTCATAATGAACTCCTCCTCTGACAGACACAGTCTCTATACTAAAGGACTGGGTGGGCAGCTGCACCGATGGAGGCGCAGAGAAGCGTGTGAGACTGCAGCTCTGCTTCCTGGACTCAACTCTGGGTTGTCACGGTTGTCACAACTCAGTGACATCACACCTCTGTGACATCACACCTCTGTGACATCACAGCTCAGTGACATCACAGCTCAGTGACATCACACCCCTGTGACATCACAGCTCAGTGACATCGCAACTTTAAACAGTGGATCAGCTGTGATGTCACAGACGTCACAGCTCTGTGACATCACAGTTCCTACTGCTGCTTCTGCTACTACTACTACTATGGGTGACTTTTTAGGTGAGCCGCCATGGCCTCGCCCTTTTGGCCCGACCAGGCTCTCCGGGCGAATCCGCGCACCCACTCTTAAGCACCCTCCCCAGGGCCCGACCAGGCTCTCCGGGCGAATCCGCGCACCCACTCTTAAGCACCCTCCCCCACGGCGCTACACGCCGACAGCGCGGCCGACAAGAGTTTCGTGCCCCTGGTACAGCTGGGATAGCTGTGAGCTGTTTCTGAAAGAAATAAAAGAAAAAAAAGGAGAACAAGAGGCCAGATATGATTAAATGTAGCATTTAGCGTGATGATATGCGTTGCATTCAGATTGGAGCATTACTGCAAAGCATTAGATGAAGGCATTGTTTGGCATTTACGCCAAAGTCTATGTGTAGGTATAAATTAAACGCACAATTCATTCAGTTGCCACAAATTATATACACAGACTTCACTAAATGAAACGATGAGATCCTGGAGAAATTTCCAATACAATTTGTCACCCATCCCTCTTCTCAGTTCTGTGTGTGTTACTGTCCAACGACACGTAAATGAATGTTTTAATTCTGAGTTGCAATCAAGAGACTATAGATAAAAAATGAGGTGTAAGCTAACTCTGTTGATACCGAATAATATTTGTTCAAAATTAGTAAATAGTGGTCAGAAATGAACAAATTGAAAACAAATTATTGGTGTGGCGCCGCGCCTCCAAAGCATCCGTCTGTCTACGGTGGATATAAAAAGTTCAATTTCTCTGTTTCGACCACTTGAGACGCCCGACATTCCCCCCTCCTAACACAAGATACCAGGTTCTATTTTTTTTTTTTAACCGTTACTAATCATTTACATATGTATATGCCAGGACACTACAAGTTAACACCAGCACTGAAGGAGTAATAACATAGTTGTCTTAATATACATTTCCCTCCCATTTGGAAACCCATTTCAGGCTGCAAGTCAAATGTCACTGACTGGATCATTGCATTAAATCGCGTACATGGGGATAGAATTCATGGGCTATTTTTTACCCGTTCCGTCATATTATATTTACTAAACAGGGATAAGTCTCACGAATGGAACACCGTGCGAGCGGACGCGTCGAAAACTTTCACTACCAATAAAATTGAAGTCGATTTTATTGGTAGTGAAAATGGCGAGGACATTGTGGAATCATTAGAACATAAACTCGTCTATGTGCTTGTTCCTCCTCGTCAAGTCTTGCCGCCATAACTTCTGAGCCCGTCTATTTTTAGACGACGTCGTTACATCGCAGGTGCGAGCGTGTCTGTGTCGAGGCACCCTCTGACCTCCGTGTGGCCTTTGTTGACCATATACGGTCGGTGCTGCTTAACGAGCGGACTGTTTCGAGGTTCCCCCTGACCCTTCAAAGAGCAGCGGGAAGACACAAACGATCCAGGCCGCTGGGTGTCGCCAATAAAGACACTCTTCATTCCACTCGTTAGTTTTGTCATTGTCTTTATGCACATGAAGATTTTACGAACATGATGTATGATTAGGTTATGAAATATAATGTGTTATTATAGATAAATACCCAACAGTACATAAAACATTAAAAATAATGTCAATAATGTCACCAGCAAAACAATAAATTCAATTATCAAGACAGTATTTTTATGTCCATATGTGCAGTGAAAAAGATATGGGATGTTTTCGTGTACGTTCACTATTTTAGTCTGAAATACTGGCTGCTCTCATTTGGCTGCAAGTTTAGGACAGTTTGTCACTTTAATGTTGTTGACGTACTGTTGTTATGACAACAAAAACAAATGGGGTTTCATCAAAGTCCATTTGCCCTCACAAGATGTCAAACATCCAGACCGTATCCGATCCAAACACAAATCCCAACGGGCGCCGATTGGCCCACTTTAATCTGACAAAAGAGGAAGACGTACTCGCCGTGTCTGCGTCTGATGTTATCCCACCAAATGATTCAATCACAACGATGCTCTCTGTCTCTCTCTCTCAGAGGTAAATGCTAGCTTCAGAGACTTTTAGAAGGAACTTTTCACCAGCAGAGAGAAATCTACAGAAACTTGTTTACCAATCTAAACATTCCACAATGACACGATGTATCCAGGGAGGATGCTGACAGTCAAATTTCTGAGACAGATCTTTCAGGAGCTACTTGAGCATTCCCCTCTGACCTACAGCAGCAGGTCCAGGTGGCTTTGGCTGTGAGTTTTACAAAGCATTTCACAGAAGGACAGTCCCTCTCGTGCTCACTCTACAGAGCTAATATTTGCTCGCTCCTGCAAGGTGGCAAAGTGGAGACTGACCCTGCGAGTTACTGCCCAGTCCCTTTTCTAAAGGACGGCGGTGGCTCAGAGGTAGAGCGGGTCGTCCACTAATCGGGCTCCTGCGGCCGACACACGCAGCCGCACACACACAGACACGCGTGCTACACGTTTCCCCTGTTCCCTTTTGTTCCCTGGTAAATGGTCATGACAACACACACGTCCCTCTTCCCCTCACTGTGCAATAGCGTGGCCAAGTGTGCGCACTCGGCTCAAACTCGGGTATTCACACGCTCCTTGCCAACAAGGCATGGTTCGAGGTGGCCACAGCGAGACTGAGACAAGAGTTATTAACATTTAATGCAAAAAATTAAGTCAGCCCAGCAAACCAAGTGATTTGTGGCATCAATACAGTTAGTCAGTTAGATGTACGCAGGTGCTCCAGGCATACAATAAATAAATAAGAATGAGGTTCAGTTAAATGAGATGTATCATGATACTGACCTATCACTGGAACGCAACATTCGGCAGGTGGACTCTTGCCACCTCATTTGGCCTGAGAGCATTTTTTTTGAATGCAGACTTGACACTCAGATAGCAGCAGACGACACACGGATGGCATCCTCGGGACCTTTGTACCCTGGGTGGACGACCCAGGCAGACCTTCCTCTCAGACCCGAGCAACTAAAGCTCTAATCTGGAACCGAAACAACTTAATTGGGAGTGCTTTGGAGGGTTCTTTGCAGTGCCTGGAACCCTAATGATCTGGGTGGCCATCTGAGTTCAGACACCTATCGTACTGACTTTGAAAATGAATAAACGCTTTTGACATCAGACCCTTTGAGGCTTACATTAGTAAAAGCCTATCGTCAGCAAAACATGTCACGGGCCCCTGTGAAGCATCCGAAGGTTTCCACTAAACAGAAACAATAATGCTGGCCAGGCACTGCCACTGGCTCACAGAACACCACCGGGTTGCCTGAAACATCTGGCACTAGCGACCAGTCCAAGCCGAAATGAGTCAATCAGTCACCAAAATTCACTCGGCTGAACCTTACCGGACACGCAAGGCAGTACAGACGTGCGAGCTGTCTTTGCTCAGCCGAGGGGGATCTTTCTGTTCTGATTACCTGTTGACTGGCCTGGTCCCCATGCAGAGAACAAACCATACAGTTACTGAACCAGGACCAACATGCTAGTACTGTCAGCATGCTAGAAACAATGTCATGCATACAGTAGACAGGTTGATGCTTTTTGTTGCTTGTTGAGTTTCACGGAAATATTTGAGTGACGTAAAATTTGCATTTTACAGACCTGGATCGCTTTCTGAATGGAATAAAATGACAAGGACACAAGTCACATGAGAGAAACAGAATCGTGTTCTGCTCTCGGATGCCATGTGATGGCCCTAACCGTAAAACCTTGGAGTCACCTGGAGGACAGACCGCCAATGTCTCAGTTAAAACCCGAGCTTGCTGGACGTTTGCTTTAGGGTAATCACGAAGACTTGGCAGTACCTTGGCTTGACATTTTGAAGTTGTCCAAATCAAAATCGGTCAAAAGTCAAAATCCAATAACGTGATCTTAAATGTACAATTGAAGTGTTTCCAAGGATTTCCAGAGGTTGTCCTTAATAACTGAATGGTCCGTGGCTGTGAGTGGGCTCAGAGTGAGCGGACAACAGGAGACAGAAAAGGTGTAAGGTAAAGCATGTCTTTGTCACAAAAGCATGACATCATCAGCAGCACTACCGCAGCATCCCGACACTTCTGAATGAGCCGTATAGTTTATACTCGTACATGTAACGCTGTGTTTCCAAAGTGCTGCAGCAGCCTGGTCTGTGCACATGGAGCCTATGACGTAACGCTAATAAACTCTCAACAGGTCGCTGTTAGTTTAAAGAGTTAAGTCATGATGTGCGTCAGATTGGTTCCCTTTTAATTTAAACCATAGACGGCTCAATTCATTAAAAGCTACCTTGCTGGCCCGCTATCTACTTGACACACAAGTCAGTGGAGCTAAGTTAGCTACCGTCAGCATGGCCATGGCTGAATTAGAGATCGCTACGGCCTGGTTTGAATGAGGTGACGATTCAAGAAGTCGGTTTGCATGGCATGTTGGTCGGCGTTCGTACGGTCCCAGAACCGCCGCGCATTAGACAACAGTAAACGTACACGTTTGAGGTGAAGTCGTGCTCGATCGGGAGGCAGAGACGCAAGATTTGGAAATCTGCATTCGCCCGGATCGGGATCAAAGCGATCCGTTTTTCGGATTATCTTGATCCAGATGAAAGGTTTTGGAATATCGGGCCCTGGAGTTCGGCTCGTTCTGGGTAAATCATGAAATTAGCATTGACACAAAAGAAACAGCCGAATCACGTTTCACTCCTGGATGCCATGCGATGGCTGTAACCGTAGAGTCTGTGAGTCCCCCACCTGGAGGTCAGCTCGTTCTGGGTGTAGTACAACAGGGGCTCACGTGAACTTTTGTTTCTCGAGAAACATCTCAAGGTAGAACACACACTTTCATCGTCCCTAGGTGGGCTTGAACCACAAACCTCTTGGTTAACAGCCGACTGCGCCACAGAGACATACCTGTTTTCTGCGTTGTTTTCCTTCCAAATCAGCTCGTTGTCTGCAGTCGCTTCCATTGAACTTCAAAAGTGAGTTGTCAGGGTCAACAAAACAGGTCAAGGACATTGCAGCTTTAGGGGAATCAGAAATGGTTACCAGTGAAAGTTTTCATAATGAACTCCTCCTCTGACAGACACAGTCTCTATACTAAAGGACTGGGTGGGCAGCTGCACCGATGGAGGCGCAGAGAAGCGTGTGAGACTGCAGCTCTGCTTCCTGGACTCAACTCTGGGTTGTCACGGTTGTCACAACTCAGTGACATCACACCTCTGTGACATCACACCTCTGTGACATCACAGCTCAGTGACATCACAGCTCAGTGACATCACACCCCTGTGACATCACAGCTCAGTGACATCGCAACTTTAAACAGTGGATCAGCTGTGATGTCACAGACGTCACAGCTCTGTGACATCACAGTTCCTACTGCTGCTTCTGCTACTACTACTACTATGGGTGACTTTTTAGGTGAGCCGCCATGGCCTCGCCCTTTTGGCCCGACCAGGCTCTCCGGGCGAATCCGCGCACCCACTCTTAAGCACCCTCCCCAGGGCCCGACCAGGCTCTCCGGGCGAATCCGCGCACCCACTCTTAAGCACCCTCCCCCACGGCGCTACACGCCGACAGCGCGGCCGACAAGAGTTTCGTGCCCCTGGTACAGCTGGGATAGCTGTGAGCTGTTTCTGAAAGAAATAAAAGAAAAAAAAGGAGAACAAGAGGCCAGATATGATTAAATGTAGCATTTAGCGTGATGATATGCGTTGCATTCAGATTGGAGCATTACTGCAAAGCATTAGATGAAGGCATTGTTTGGCATTTACGCCAAAGTCTATGTGTAGGTATAAATTAAACGCACAATTCATTCAGTTGCCACAAATTATATACACAGACTTCACTAAATGAAACGATGAGATCCTGGAGAAATTTCCAATACAATTTGTCACCCATCCCTCTTCTCAGTTCTGTGTGTGTTACTGTCCAACGACACGTAAATGAATGTTTTAATTCTGAGTTGCAATCAAGAGACTATAGATAAAAAATGAGGTGTAAGCTAACTCTGTTGATACCGAATAATATTTGTTCAAAATTAGTAAATAGTGGTCAGAAATGAACAAATTGAAAACAAATTATTGGTGTGGCGCCGCGCCTCCAAAGCATCCGTCTGTCTACGGTGGATATAAAAAGTTCAATTTCTCTGTTTCGACCACTTGAGACGCCCGACATTCCCCCCTCCTAACACAAGATACCAGGTTCTATTTTTTTTTTTTAACCGTTACTAATCATTTACATATGTATATGCCAGGACACTACAAGTTAACACCAGCACTGAAGGAGTAATAACATAGTTGTCTTAATATACATTTCCCTCCCATTTGGAAACCCATTTCAGGCTGCAAGTCAAATGTCACTGACTGGATCATTGCATTAAATCGCGTACATGGGGATAGAATTCATGGGCTATTTTTTACCCGTTCCGTCATATTATATTTACTAAACAGGGATAAGTCTCACGAATGGAACACCGTGCGAGCGGACGCGTCGAAAACTTTCACTACCAATAAAATTGAAGTCGATTTTATTGGTAGTGAAAATGGCGAGGACATTGTGGAATCATTAGAACATAAACTCGTCTATGTGCTTGTTCCTCCTCGTCAAGTCTTGCCGCCATAACTTCTGAGCCCGTCTATTTTTAGACGACGTCGTTACATCGCAGGTGCGAGCGTGTCTGTGTCGAGGCACCCTCTGACCTCCGTGTGGCCTTTGTTGACCATATACGGTCGGTGCTGCTTAACGAGCGGACTGTTTCGAGGTTCCCCCTGACCCTTCAAAGAGCAGCGGGAAGACACAAACGATCCAGGCCGCTGGGTGTCGCCAATAAAGACACTCTTCATTCCACTCGTTAGTTTTGTCATTGTCTTTATGCACATGAAGATTTTACGAACATGATGTATGATTAGGTTATGAAATATAATGTGTTATTATAGATAAATACCCAACAGTACATAAAACATTAAAAATAATGTCAATAATGTCACCAGCAAAACAATAAATTCAATTATCAAGACAGTATTTTTATGTCCATATGTGCAGTGAAAAAGATATGGGATGTTTTCGTGTACGTTCACTATTTTAGTCTGAAATACTGGCTGCTCTCATTTGGCTGCAAGTTTAGGACAGTTTGTCACTTTAATGTTGTTGACGTACTGTTGTTATGACAACAAAAACAAATGGGGTTTCATCAAAGTCCATTTGCCCTCACAAGATGTCAAACATCCAGACCGTATCCGATCCAAACACAAATCCCAACGGGCGCCGATTGGCCCACTTTAATCTGACAAAAGAGGAAGACGTACTCGCCGTGTCTGCGTCTGATGTTATCCCACCAAATGATTCAATCACAACGATGCTCTCTGTCTCTCTCTCTCAGAGGTAAATGCTAGCTTCAGAGACTTTTAGAAGGAACTTTTCACCAGCAGAGAGAAATCTACAGAAACTTGTTTACCAATCTAAACATTCCACAATGACACGATGTATCCAGGGAGGATGCTGACAGTCAAATTTCTGAGACAGATCTTTCAGGAGCTACTTGAGCATTCCCCTCTGACCTACAGCAGCAGGTCCAGGTGGCTTTGGCTGTGAGTTTTACAAAGCATTTCACAGAAGGACAGTCCCTCTCGTGCTCACTCTACAGAGCTAATATTTGCTCGCTCCTGCAAGGTGGCAAAGTGGAGACTGACCCTGCGAGTTACTGCCCAGTCCCTTTTCTAAAGGACGGCGGTGGCTCAGAGGTAGAGCGGGTCGTCCACTAATCGGGCTCCTGCGGCCGACACACGCAGCCGCACACACACAGACACGCGTGCTACACGTTTCCCCTGTTCCCTTTTGTTCCCTGGTAAATGGTCATGACAACACACACGTCCCTCTTCCCCTCACTGTGCAATAGCGTGGCCAAGTGTGCGCACTCGGCTCAAACTCGGGTATTCACACGCTCCTTGCCAACAAGGCATGGTTCGAGGTGGCCACAGCGAGACTGAGACAAGAGTTATTAACATTTAATGCAAAAAATTAAGTCAGCCCAGCAAACCAAGTGATTTGTGGCATCAATACAGTTAGTCAGTTAGATGTACGCAGGTGCTCCAGGCATACAATAAATAAATAAGAATGAGGTTCAGTTAAATGAGATGTATCATGATACTGACCTATCACTGGAACGCAACATTCGGCAGGTGGACTCTTGCCACCTCATTTGGCCTGAGAGCATTTTTTTTGAATGCAGACTTGACACTCAGATAGCAGCAGACGACACACGGATGGCATCCTCGGGACCTTTGTACCCTGGGTGGACGACCCAGGCAGACCTTCCTCTCAGACCCGAGCAACTAAAGCTCTAATCTGGAACCGAAACAACTTAATTGGGAGTGCTTTGGAGGGTTCTTTGCAGTGCCTGGAACCCTAATGATCTGGGTGGCCATCTGAGTTCAGACACCTATCGTACTGACTTTGAAAATGAATAAACGCTTTTGACATCAGACCCTTTGAGGCTTACATTAGTAAAAGCCTATCGTCAGCAAAACATGTCACGGGCCCCTGTGAAGCATCCGAAGGTTTCCACTAAACAGAAACAATAATGCTGGCCAGGCACTGCCACTGGCTCACAGAACACCACCGGGTTGCCTGAAACATCTGGCACTAGCGACCAGTCCAAGCCGAAATGAGTCAATCAGTCACCAAAATTCACTCGGCTGAACCTTACCGGACACGCAAGGCAGTACAGACGTGCGAGCTGTCTTTGCTCAGCCGAGGGGGATCTTTCTGTTCTGATTACCTGTTGACTGGCCTGGTCCCCATGCAGAGAACAAACCATACAGTTACTGAACCAGGACCAACATGCTAGTACTGTCAGCATGCTAGAAACAATGTCATGCATACAGTAGACAGGTTGATGCTTTTTGTTGCTTGTTGAGTTTCACGGAAATATTTGAGTGACGTAAAATTTGCATTTTACAGACCTGGATCGCTTTCTGAATGGAATAAAATGACAAGGACACAAGTCACATGAGAGAAACAGAATCGTGTTCTGCTCTCGGATGCCATGTGATGGCCCTAACCGTAAAACCTTGGAGTCACCTGGAGGACAGACCGCCAATGTCTCAGTTAAAACCCGAGCTTGCTGGACGTTTGCTTTAGGGTAATCACGAAGACTTGGCAGTACCTTGGCTTGACATTTTGAAGTTGTCCAAATCAAAATCGGTCAAAAGTCAAAATCCAATAACGTGATCTTAAATGTACAATTGAAGTGTTTCCAAGGATTTCCAGAGGTTGTCCTTAATAACTGAATGGTCCGTGGCTGTGAGTGGGCTCAGAGTGAGCGGACAACAGGAGACAGAAAAGGTGTAAGGTAAAGCATGTCTTTGTCACAAAAGCATGACATCATCAGCAGCACTACCGCAGCATCCCGACACTTCTGAATGAGCCGTATAGTTTATACTCGTACATGTAACGCTGTGTTTCCAAAGTGCTGCAGCAGCCTGGTCTGTGCACATGGAGCCTATGACGTAACGCTAATAAACTCTCAACAGGTCGCTGTTAGTTTAAAGAGTTAAGTCATGATGTGCGTCAGATTGGTTCCCTTTTAATTTAAACCATAGACGGCTCAATTCATTAAAAGCTACCTTGCTGGCCCGCTATCTACTTGACACACAAGTCAGTGGAGCTAAGTTAGCTACCGTCAGCATGGCCATGGCTGAATTAGAGATCGCTACGGCCTGGTTTGAATGAGGTGACGATTCAAGAAGTCGGTTTGCATGGCATGTTGGTCGGCGTTCGTACGGTCCCAGAACCGCCGCGCATTAGACAACAGTAAACGTACACGTTTGAGGTGAAGTCGTGCTCGATCGGGAGGCAGAGACGCAAGATTTGGAAATCTGCATTCGCCCGGATCGGGATCAAAGCGATCCGTTTTTCGGATTATCTTGATCCAGATGAAAGGTTTTGGAATATCGGGCCCTGGAGTTCGGCTCGTTCTGGGTAAATCATGAAATTAGCATTGACACAAAAGAAACAGCCGAATCACGTTTCACTCCTGGATGCCATGCGATGGCTGTAACCGTAGAGTCTGTGAGTCCCCCACCTGGAGGTCAGCTCGTTCTGGGTGTAGTACAACAGGGGCTCACGTGAACTTTTGTTTCTCGAGAAACATCTCAAGGTAGAACACACACTTTCATCGTCCCTAGGTGGGCTTGAACCACAAACCTCTTGGTTAACAGCCGACTGCGCCACAGAGACATACCTGTTTTCTGCGTTGTTTTCCTTCCAAATCAGCTCGTTGTCTGCAGTCGCTTCCATTGAACTTCAAAAGTGAGTTGTCAGGGTCAACAAAACAGGTCAAGGACATTGCAGCTTTAGGGGAATCAGAAATGGTTACCAGTGAAAGTTTTCATAATGAACTCCTCCTCTGACAGACACAGTCTCTATACTAAAGGACTGGGTGGGCAGCTGCACCGATGGAGGCGCAGAGAAGCGTGTGAGACTGCAGCTCTGCTTCCTGGACTCAACTCTGGGTTGTCACGGTTGTCACAACTCAGTGACATCACACCTCTGTGACATCACACCTCTGTGACATCACAGCTCAGTGACATCACAGCTCAGTGACATCACACCCCTGTGACATCACAGCTCAGTGACATCGCAACTTTAAACAGTGGATCAGCTGTGATGTCACAGACGTCACAGCTCTGTGACATCACAGTTCCTACTGCTGCTTCTGCTACTACTACTACTATGGGTGACTTTTTAGGTGAGCCGCCATGGCCTCGCCCTTTTGGCCCGACCAGGCTCTCCGGGCGAATCCGCGCACCCACTCTTAAGCACCCTCCCCAGGGCCCGACCAGGCTCTCCGGGCGAATCCGCGCACCCACTCTTAAGCACCCTCCCCCACGGCGCTACACGCCGACAGCGCGGCCGACAAGAGTTTCGTGCCCCTGGTACAGCTGGGATAGCTGTGAGCTGTTTCTGAAAGAAATAAAAGAAAAAAAAGGAGAACAAGAGGCCAGATATGATTAAATGTAGCATTTAGCGTGATGATATGCGTTGCATTCAGATTGGAGCATTACTGCAAAGCATTAGATGAAGGCATTGTTTGGCATTTACGCCAAAGTCTATGTGTAGGTATAAATTAAACGCACAATTCATTCAGTTGCCACAAATTATATACACAGACTTCACTAAATGAAACGATGAGATCCTGGAGAAATTTCCAATACAATTTGTCACCCATCCCTCTTCTCAGTTCTGTGTGTGTTACTGTCCAACGACACGTAAATGAATGTTTTAATTCTGAGTTGCAATCAAGAGACTATAGATAAAAAATGAGGTGTAAGCTAACTCTGTTGATACCGAATAATATTTGTTCAAAATTAGTAAATAGTGGTCAGAAATGAACAAATTGAAAACAAATTATTGGTGTGGCGCCGCGCCTCCAAAGCATCCGTCTGTCTACGGTGGATATAAAAAGTTCAATTTCTCTGTTTCGACCACTTGAGACGCCCGACATTCCCCCCTCCTAACACAAGATACCAGGTTCTATTTTTTTTTTTTAACCGTTACTAATCATTTACATATGTATATGCCAGGACACTACAAGTTAACACCAGCACTGAAGGAGTAATAACATAGTTGTCTTAATATACATTTCCCTCCCATTTGGAAACCCATTTCAGGCTGCAAGTCAAATGTCACTGACTGGATCATTGCATTAAATCGCGTACATGGGGATAGAATTCATGGGCTATTTTTTACCCGTTCCGTCATATTATATTTACTAAACAGGGATAAGTCTCACGAATGGAACACCGTGCGAGCGGACGCGTCGAAAACTTTCACTACCAATAAAATTGAAGTCGATTTTATTGGTAGTGAAAATGGCGAGGACATTGTGGAATCATTAGAACATAAACTCGTCTATGTGCTTGTTCCTCCTCGTCAAGTCTTGCCGCCATAACTTCTGAGCCCGTCTATTTTTAGACGACGTCGTTACATCGCAGGTGCGAGCGTGTCTGTGTCGAGGCACCCTCTGACCTCCGTGTGGCCTTTGTTGACCATATACGGTCGGTGCTGCTTAACGAGCGGACTGTTTCGAGGTTCCCCCTGACCCTTCAAAGAGCAGCGGGAAGACACAAACGATCCAGGCCGCTGGGTGTCGCCAATAAAGACACTCTTCATTCCACTCGTTAGTTTTGTCATTGTCTTTATGCACATGAAGATTTTACGAACATGATGTATGATTAGGTTATGAAATATAATGTGTTATTATAGATAAATACCCAACAGTACATAAAACATTAAAAATAATGTCAATAATGTCACCAGCAAAACAATAAATTCAATTATCAAGACAGTATTTTTATGTCCATATGTGCAGTGAAAAAGATATGGGATGTTTTCGTGTACGTTCACTATTTTAGTCTGAAATACTGGCTGCTCTCATTTGGCTGCAAGTTTAGGACAGTTTGTCACTTTAATGTTGTTGACGTACTGTTGTTATGACAACAAAAACAAATGGGGTTTCATCAAAGTCCATTTGCCCTCACAAGATGTCAAACATCCAGACCGTATCCGATCCAAACACAAATCCCAACGGGCGCCGATTGGCCCACTTTAATCTGACAAAAGAGGAAGACGTACTCGCCGTGTCTGCGTCTGATGTTATCCCACCAAATGATTCAATCACAACGATGCTCTCTGTCTCTCTCTCTCAGAGGTAAATGCTAGCTTCAGAGACTTTTAGAAGGAACTTTTCACCAGCAGAGAGAAATCTACAGAAACTTGTTTACCAATCTAAACATTCCACAATGACACGATGTATCCAGGGAGGATGCTGACAGTCAAATTTCTGAGACAGATCTTTCAGGAGCTACTTGAGCATTCCCCTCTGACCTACAGCAGCAGGTCCAGGTGGCTTTGGCTGTGAGTTTTACAAAGCATTTCACAGAAGGACAGTCCCTCTCGTGCTCACTCTACAGAGCTAATATTTGCTCGCTCCTGCAAGGTGGCAAAGTGGAGACTGACCCTGCGAGTTACTGCCCAGTCCCTTTTCTAAAGGACGGCGGTGGCTCAGAGGTAGAGCGGGTCGTCCACTAATCGGGCTCCTGCGGCCGACACACGCAGCCGCACACACACAGACACGCGTGCTACACGTTTCCCCTGTTCCCTTTTGTTCCCTGGTAAATGGTCATGACAACACACACGTCCCTCTTCCCCTCACTGTGCAATAGCGTGGCCAAGTGTGCGCACTCGGCTCAAACTCGGGTATTCACACGCTCCTTGCCAACAAGGCATGGTTCGAGGTGGCCACAGCGAGACTGAGACAAGAGTTATTAACATTTAATGCAAAAAATTAAGTCAGCCCAGCAAACCAAGTGATTTGTGGCATCAATACAGTTAGTCAGTTAGATGTACGCAGGTGCTCCAGGCATACAATAAATAAATAAGAATGAGGTTCAGTTAAATGAGATGTATCATGATACTGACCTATCACTGGAACGCAACATTCGGCAGGTGGACTCTTGCCACCTCATTTGGCCTGAGAGCATTTTTTTTGAATGCAGACTTGACACTCAGATAGCAGCAGACGACACACGGATGGCATCCTCGGGACCTTTGTACCCTGGGTGGACGACCCAGGCAGACCTTCCTCTCAGACCCGAGCAACTAAAGCTCTAATCTGGAACCGAAACAACTTAATTGGGAGTGCTTTGGAGGGTTCTTTGCAGTGCCTGGAACCCTAATGATCTGGGTGGCCATCTGAGTTCAGACACCTATCGTACTGACTTTGAAAATGAATAAACGCTTTTGACATCAGACCCTTTGAGGCTTACATTAGTAAAAGCCTATCGTCAGCAAAACATGTCACGGGCCCCTGTGAAGCATCCGAAGGTTTCCACTAAACAGAAACAATAATGCTGGCCAGGCACTGCCACTGGCTCACAGAACACCACCGGGTTGCCTGAAACATCTGGCACTAGCGACCAGTCCAAGCCGAAATGAGTCAATCAGTCACCAAAATTCACTCGGCTGAACCTTACCGGACACGCAAGGCAGTACAGACGTGCGAGCTGTCTTTGCTCAGCCGAGGGGGATCTTTCTGTTCTGATTACCTGTTGACTGGCCTGGTCCCCATGCAGAGAACAAACCATACAGTTACTGAACCAGGACCAACATGCTAGTACTGTCAGCATGCTAGAAACAATGTCATGCATACAGTAGACAGGTTGATGCTTTTTGTTGCTTGTTGAGTTTCACGGAAATATTTGAGTGACGTAAAATTTGCATTTTACAGACCTGGATCGCTTTCTGAATGGAATAAAATGACAAGGACACAAGTCACATGAGAGAAACAGAATCGTGTTCTGCTCTCGGATGCCATGTGATGGCCCTAACCGTAAAACCTTGGAGTCACCTGGAGGACAGACCGCCAATGTCTCAGTTAAAACCCGAGCTTGCTGGACGTTTGCTTTAGGGTAATCACGAAGACTTGGCAGTACCTTGGCTTGACATTTTGAAGTTGTCCAAATCAAAATCGGTCAAAAGTCAAAATCCAATAACGTGATCTTAAATGTACAATTGAAGTGTTTCCAAGGATTTCCAGAGGTTGTCCTTAATAACTGAATGGTCCGTGGCTGTGAGTGGGCTCAGAGTGAGCGGACAACAGGAGACAGAAAAGGTGTAAGGTAAAGCATGTCTTTGTCACAAAAGCATGACATCATCAGCAGCACTACCGCAGCATCCCGACACTTCTGAATGAGCCGTATAGTTTATACTCGTACATGTAACGCTGTGTTTCCAAAGTGCTGCAGCAGCCTGGTCTGTGCACATGGAGCCTATGACGTAACGCTAATAAACTCTCAACAGGTCGCTGTTAGTTTAAAGAGTTAAGTCATGATGTGCGTCAGATTGGTTCCCTTTTAATTTAAACCATAGACGGCTCAATTCATTAAAAGCTACCTTGCTGGCCCGCTATCTACTTGACACACAAGTCAGTGGAGCTAAGTTAGCTACCGTCAGCATGGCCATGGCTGAATTAGAGATCGCTACGGCCTGGTTTGAATGAGGTGACGATTCAAGAAGTCGGTTTGCATGGCATGTTGGTCGGCGTTCGTACGGTCCCAGAACCGCCGCGCATTAGACAACAGTAAACGTACACGTTTGAGGTGAAGTCGTGCTCGATCGGGAGGCAGAGACGCAAGATTTGGAAATCTGCATTCGCCCGGATCGGGATCAAAGCGATCCGTTTTTCGGATTATCTTGATCCAGATGAAAGGTTTTGGAATATCGGGCCCTGGAGTTCGGCTCGTTCTGGGTAAATCATGAAATTAGCATTGACACAAAAGAAACAGCCGAATCACGTTTCACTCCTGGATGCCATGCGATGGCTGTAACCGTAGAGTCTGTGAGTCCCCCACCTGGAGGTCAGCTCGTTCTGGGTGTAGTACAACAGGGGCTCACGTGAACTTTTGTTTCTCGAGAAACATCTCAAGGTAGAACACACACTTTCATCGTCCCTAGGTGGGCTTGAACCACAAACCTCTTGGTTAACAGCCGACTGCGCCACAGAGACATACCTGTTTTCTGCGTTGTTTTCCTTCCAAATCAGCTCGTTGTCTGCAGTCGCTTCCATTGAACTTCAAAAGTGAGTTGTCAGGGTCAACAAAACAGGTCAAGGACATTGCAGCTTTAGGGGAATCAGAAATGGTTACCAGTGAAAGTTTTCATAATGAACTCCTCCTCTGACAGACACAGTCTCTATACTAAAGGACTGGGTGGGCAGCTGCACCGATGGAGGCGCAGAGAAGCGTGTGAGACTGCAGCTCTGCTTCCTGGACTCAACTCTGGGTTGTCACGGTTGTCACAACTCAGTGACATCACACCTCTGTGACATCACACCTCTGTGACATCACAGCTCAGTGACATCACAGCTCAGTGACATCACACCCCTGTGACATCACAGCTCAGTGACATCGCAACTTTAAACAGTGGATCAGCTGTGATGTCACAGACGTCACAGCTCTGTGACATCACAGTTCCTACTGCTGCTTCTGCTACTACTACTACTATGGGTGACTTTTTAGGTGAGCCGCCATGGCCTCGCCCTTTTGGCCCGACCAGGCTCTCCGGGCGAATCCGCGCACCCACTCTTAAGCACCCTCCCCAGGGCCCGACCAGGCTCTCCGGGCGAATCCGCGCACCCACTCTTAAGCACCCTCCCCCACGGCGCTACACGCCGACAGCGCGGCCGACAAGAGTTTCGTGCCCCTGGTACAGCTGGGATAGCTGTGAGCTGTTTCTGAAAGAAATAAAAGAAAAAAAAGGAGAACAAGAGGCCAGATATGATTAAATGTAGCATTTAGCGTGATGATATGCGTTGCATTCAGATTGGAGCATTACTGCAAAGCATTAGATGAAGGCATTGTTTGGCATTTACGCCAAAGTCTATGTGTAGGTATAAATTAAACGCACAATTCATTCAGTTGCCACAAATTATATACACAGACTTCACTAAATGAAACGATGAGATCCTGGAGAAATTTCCAATACAATTTGTCACCCATCCCTCTTCTCAGTTCTGTGTGTGTTACTGTCCAACGACACGTAAATGAATGTTTTAATTCTGAGTTGCAATCAAGAGACTATAGATAAAAAATGAGGTGTAAGCTAACTCTGTTGATACCGAATAATATTTGTTCAATATTAGTAAATAGTGGTCAGAAATGAACAAATTGAAAACAAATTATTGGTGTGGCGCCGCGCCTCCAAAGCATCCGTCTGTCTACGGTGGATATAAAAAGTTCAATTTCTCTGTTTCGACCACTTGAGACGCCCGACATTCCCCCCTCCTAACACAAGATACCAGGTTCTATTTTTTTTTTTAACCGTTACTAATCATTTACATATGTATATGCCAGGACACTACAAGTTAACACCAGCACTGAAGGAGTAATAACATAGTTGTCTTAATATACATTTCCCTCCCATTTGGAAACCCATTTCAGGCTGCAAGTCAAATGTCACTGACTGGATCATTGCATTAAATCGCGTACATGGGGATAGAATTCATGGGCTATTTTTTACCCGTTCCGTCATATTATATTTACTAAACAGGGATAAGTCTCACGAATGGAACACCGTGCGAGCGGACGCGTCGAAAACTTTCACTACCAATAAAATTGAAGTCGATTTTATTGGTAGTGAAAATGGCGAGGACATTGTGGAATCATTAGAACATAAACTCGTCTATGTGCTTGTTCCTCCTCGTCAAGTCTTGCCGCCATAACTTCTGAGCCCGTCTATTTTTAGACGACGTCGTTACATCGCAGGTGCGAGCGTGTCTGTGTCGAGGCACCCTCTGACCTCCGTGTGGCCTTTGTTGACCATATACGGTCGGTGCTGCTTAACGAGCGGACTGTTTCGAGGTTCCCCCTGACCCTTCAAAGAGCAGCGGGAAGACACAAACGATCCAGGCCGCTGGGTGTCGCCAATAAAGACACTCTTCATTCCACTCGTTAGTTTTGTCATTGTCTTTATGCACATGAAGATTTTACGAACATGATGTATGATTAGGTTATGAAATATAATGTGTTATTATAGATAAATACCCAACAGTACATAAAACATTAAAAATAATGTCAATAATGTCACCAGCAAAACAATAAATTCAATTATCAAGACAGTATTTTTATGTCCATATGTGCAGTGAAAAAGATATGGGATGTTTTCGTGTACGTTCACTATTTTAGTCTGAAATACTGGCTGCTCTCATTTGGCTGCAAGTTTAGGACAGTTTGTCACTTTAATGTTGTTGACGTACTGTTGTTATGACAACAAAAACAAATGGGGTTTCATCAAAGTCCATTTGCCCTCACAAGATGTCAAACATCCAGACCGTATCCGATCCAAACACAAATCCCAACGGGCGCCGATTGGCCCACTTTAATCTGACAAAAGAGGAAGACGTACTCGCCGTGTCTGCGTCTGATGTTATCCCACCAAATGATTCAATCACAACGATGCTCTCTGTCTCTCTCTCTCAGAGGTAAATGCTAGCTTCAGAGACTTTTAGAAGGAACTTTTCACCAGCAGAGAGAAATCTACAGAAACTTGTTTACCAATCTAAACATTCCACAATGACACGATGTATCCAGGGAGGATGCTGACAGTCAAATTTCTGAGACAGATCTTTCAGGAGCTACTTGAGCATTCCCCTCTGACCTACAGCAGCAGGTCCAGGTGGCTTTGGCTGTGAGTTTTACAAAGCATTTCACAGAAGGACAGTCCCTCTCGTGCTCACTCTACAGAGCTAATATTTGCTCGCTCCTGCAAGGTGGCAAAGTGGAGACTGACCCTGCGAGTTACTGCCCAGTCCCTTTTCTAAAGGACGGCGGTGGCTCAGAGGTAGAGCGGGTCGTCCACTAATCGGGCTCCTGCGGCCGACACACGCAGCCGCACACACACAGACACGCGTGCTACACGTTTCCCCTGTTCCCTTCTGTTCCCTGGTAAATGGTCATGACAACACACACGTCCCTCTTCCCCTCACTGTGCAATAGCGTGGCCAAGTGTGCGCACTCGGCTCAAACTCGGGTATTCACACGCTCCTTGCCAACAAGGCATGGTTCGAGGTGGCCACAGCGAGACTGAGACAAGAGTTATTAACATTTAATGCAAAAAATTAAGTCAGCCCAGCAAACCAAGTGATTTGTGGCATCAATACAGTTAGTCAGTTAGATGTACGCAGGTGCTCCAGGCATACAATAAATAAATAAGAATGAGGTTCAGTTAAATGAGATGTATCATGATACTGACCTATCACTGGAACGCAACATTCGGCAGGTGGACTCTTGCCACCTCATTTGGCCTGAGAGCATTTTTTTGAATGCAGACTTGACACTCAGATAGCAGCAGACGACACACGGATGGCATCCTCGGGACCTTTGTACCCTGGGTGGACGACCCAGGCAGACCTTCCTCTCAGACCCGAGCAACTAAAGCTCTAATCTGGAACCGAAACAACTTAATTGGGAGTGCTTTGGAGGGTTCTTTGCAGTGCCTGGAACCCTAATGATCTGGGTGGCCATCTGAGTTCAGACACCTATCGTACTGACTTTGAAAATGAATAAACGCTTTTGACATCAGACCCTTTGAGGCTTACATTAGTAAAAGCCTATCGTCAGCAAAACATGTCACGGGCCCCTGTGAAGCATCCGAAGGTTTCCACTAAACAGAAACAATAATGCTGGCCAGGCACTGCCACTGGCTCACAGAACACCACCGGGTTGCCTGAAACATCTGGCACTAGCGACCAGTCCAAGCCGAAATGAGTCAATCAGTCACCAAAATTCACTCGGCTGAACCTTACCGGACACGCAAGGCAGTACAGACAGTGCGAGCTGTCTTTGCTCAGCCGAGGGGGATCTTTCTGTTCTGATTACCTGTTGACTGGCCTGGTCCCCATGCAGAGAACAAACCATACAGTTACTGAACCAGGACCAACATGCTAGTACTGTCAGCATGCTAGAAACAATGTCATGCATACAGTAGACAGGTTGATGCTTTTTGTTGCTTGTTGAGTTTCACGGAAATATTTGAGTGACGTAAAATTTGCATTTTACAGACCTGGATCGCTTTCTGAATGGAATAAAATGACAAGGACACAAGTCACATGAGAGAAACAGAATCGTGTTCTGCTCTCGGATGCCATGTGATGGCCCTAACCGTAAAACCTTGGAGTCACCTGGAGGACAGACCGCCAATGTCTCAGTTAAAACCCGAGCTTGCTGGACGTTTGCTTTAGGGTAATCACGAAGACTTGGCAGTACCTTGGCTTGACATTTTGAAGTTGTCCAAATCAAAATCGGTCAAAAGTCAAAATCCAATAACTTGATCTTAAATGTACAATTGAAGTGTTTCCAAGGATTTCCAGAGGTTGTCCTTAATAACTGAATGGTCCGTGGCTGTGAGTGGGCTCAGAGTGAGCGGACAACAGGAGACAGAAAAGGTGTAAGGTAAAGCATGTCTTTGTCACAAAAGCATGACATCATCAGCAGCACTACCGCAGCATCCCGACACTTCTGAATGAGCCGTATAGTTTATACTCGTACATGTAACGCTGTGTTTCCAAAGTGCTGCAGCAGCCTGGTCTGTGCACATGGAGCCTATGACGTAACGCTAATAAACTCTCAACAGGTCGCTGTTAGTTTAAAGAGTTAAGTCATGATGTGCGTCAGATTGGTTCCCTTTTAATTTAAACCATAGACGGCTCAATTCATTAAAAGCTACCTTGCTGGCCCGCTATCTACTTGACACACAAGTCAGTGGAGCTAAGTTAGCTACCGTCAGCATGGCCATGGCTGAATTAGAGATCGCTACGGCCTGGTTTGAATGAGGTGACGATTCAAGAAGTCGGTTTGCATGGCATGTTGGTCGGCGTTCGTACGGTCCCAGAACCGCCGCGCATTAGACAACAGTAAACGTACACGTTTGAGGTGAAGTCGTGCTCGATCGGGAGGCAGAGACGCAAGATTTGGAAATCTGCATTCGCCCGGATCGGGATCAAAGCGATCCGTTTTTCGGATTATCTTGATCCAGATGAAAGGTTTTGGAATATCGGGTCCTGGAGTTCGGCTCGTTCTGGGTAAATCATGAAATTAGCATTGACACAAAAGAAACAGCCGAATCACGTTTCACTCCTGGATGCCATGCGATGGCTGTAACCGTAGAGTCTGTGAGTCCCCCACCTGGAGGTCAGCTCGTTCTGGGTGTAGTACAACAGGGGCTCACGTGAACTTTTGTTTCTCGAGAAACATCTCAAGGTAGAACACACACTTTCATCGTCCCTAGGTGGGCTTGAACCACAAACCTCTTGGTTAACAGCCGACTGCGCCACAGAGACATACCTGTTTTCTGCGTTGTTTTCCTTCCAAATCAGCTCGTTGTCTGCAGTCGCTTCCATTGAACTTCAAAAGTGAGTTGTCAGGGTCAACAAAACAGGTCAAGGACATTGCAGCTTTAGGGGAATCAGAAATGGTTACCAGTGAAGGTTTTCATAATGAACTCCTCCTCTGACAGACACAGTCTCTATACTAAAGGACTGGGTGGGCAGCTGCACCGATGGAGGCGCAGAGAAGCGTGTGAGACTGCAGCTCTGCTTCCTGGACTCAACTCTGGGTTGTCACGGTTGTCACAACTCAGTGACATCACACCTCTGTGACATCACACCTCTGTGACATCACAGCTCAGTGACATCACAGCTCAGTGACATCACACCCCTGTGACATCACAGCTCAGTGACATCGCAACTTTAAACAGTGGATCAGCTGTGATGTCACAGACGTCACAGCTCTGTGACATCACAGTTCCTACTGCTGCTTCTGCTACTACTACTACTATGGGTGACTTTTTAGGTGAGCCGCCATGGCCTCGCCCTTTTGGCCCGACCAGGCTCTCCGGGCGAATCCGCGCACCCACTCTTAAGCACCCTCCCCAGGGCCCGACCAGGCTCTCCGGGCGAATCCGCGCACCCACTCTTAAGCACCCTCCCCCACGGCGCTACACGCCGACAGCGCGGCCGACAAGAGTTTCGTGCCCCTGGTACAGCTGGGATAGCTGTGAGCTGTTTCTGAAAGAAATAAAAGAAAAAAAAGGAGAACAAGAGGCCAGATATGATTAAATGTAGCATTTAGCGTGATGATATGCGTTGCATTCAGATTGGAGCATTACTGCAAAGCATTAGATGAAGGCATTGTTTGGCATTTACGCCAAAGTCTATGTGTAGGTATAAATTAAACGCACCATTCATTCAGTTGCCACAAATGATATACACAGACTTCACTAAATGAAACGATGAGATCCTGGAGAAATTTCCAATACAATTTGTCACCCATCCCTCTTCTCAGTTCTTTGTGTGTTACTGTCCAACGACACGTAAATGTATGTTACAATTGTGAGCTGCAATCAAGAGACTATAGATAAAAAATGAGGTGTAAGCTAACTCTGTTGATACCGAATAATATTTGTTCAATATTAGTAAATAGTGGTCAGAAATGAACAAATTGAAAACAAATTATTGGTGTGGCGCCGCGCCTCCAAAGCATCCGTCTGTCTACGGTGGATATAAAAAGTTCAATTTCTCTGTTTCGACCACTTGAGACGCCCGACATTCCCCCCTCCTAACACAAGATACCAGGTTCTATTTTTTTTTTTAACCGTTACTAATCATTTACATATGTATATGCCAGGACACTACAAGTTAACGCCAGCACTGAAGGAGTAATAACATAGTTGTCTTAATATACATTTCCCTCCCATTTGGAAACCCATCTCAGGCTGCAAGTCAAATGTCACTGACTGGATCATTGCATTAAATCGCGTACATGGGGATAGAATTCATGGGCTATTTTTTACCCGTTCCGTCATATTATATTTACTAAACAGGGATAAGTCTCACGAATGGAACACCGTGCGAGCGGACGCGTCGAAAACTTTCACTACCAATAAAATTGAAGTCGATTTTATTGGTAGTGAAAATGGCGAGGACACTGTGGAATCATGAGAACATAAACTCGTCTATGTGCTTGTTCC
Source organism: Nibea albiflora (assembly GCA_014281875.1). NCBI lineage: Eukaryota > Metazoa > Chordata > Actinopteri > Sciaenidae > Nibea > Nibea albiflora. Next base: position 29,433 of record JABGLX010000414.1, read on the forward strand.
TCCTCGTCAAGTCTTGCCGCCATAACTTCTGAGCCCGTCTATTTTTAGACGACGTCGTTACATCGCAGGTGCGAGCGTGTCTGTGTCGAGGCACCCTCTGACCTCCGTGTGGCCTTTGTTGACCATATACGGTCGGTGCTGCTTAACGAGCGGACTGTTTCGAGGTTCCCCCTGACCCTTCAAAGAGCAGCGGGAAGACACAAACGATCCAGGCCGCTGGGTGTCGCCAATAAAGACACTCTTCATTCCACTCGTCAGTTTTGTCATTGTCTTTATGCACATGAAGATTTTATGAACATGATGTATGATTAGGTTATGAAATATAATGTGTTATTATAGATAAATACCCAACAGTACATAAAACATTAAAAATAATGTCAATAATGTCACCAGCAAAACAATAAATTCAATTATCAAGACAGTATTTTTATAGCCATATGTGCAGTGAAAAAGATATGGGATGTTTTCGTGTACGTTCACTATTTTAGTCTGAAATACTGGCTGCTCTCATTTGGCTGCAAGTTTAGGACAGTTTGTCACTTTAATGTTGTTGACGTACTGTTGTTATGACAACAAAAACAAATGGGGTTTCATCAAAGTCCATTTGCCCTCACAAGATGTCAAACATCCAGACCGTATCCGATCCAAACACAAATCCCAACGGGCGCCGATTGGCCCACTTTAATCTGACAAAAGAGGAAGACGTACTCGCCGTGTCTGCGTCTGATGTTATCCCACCAAATGATTCAATCACAACGATGCTCTCTGTCTCTCTCTCTCAGAGGTAAATGCTAGCTTCAGAGACTTTTAGAAGGAACTTTTCACCAGCAGAGAGAAATCTACAGAAACTTGTTTACCAATCTAAACATTCCACAATGACACGATGTATCCAGGGAGGATGCTGACAGTCAAATTTCTGAGACAGATCTTTCAGGAGCTACTTGAGCATTCCCCTCTGACCTACAGCAGCAGGTCCAGGTGGCTTTGGCTGTGAGTTTTACAAAGCATTTCACAGAAGGACAGTCCCTCTCGTGCTCACTCTACAGAGCTAATATTTGCTCGCTCCTGCAAGGTGGCAAAGTGGAGACTGACCCTGCGAGTTACTGCCCAGTCCCTTTTCTAAAGGACGGCGGTGGCTCAGAGGTAGAGCGGGTCGTCCACTAATCGGGCTCCTGCGGCCGACACACGCAGCCGCACACACACAGACACGCGTGCTACACGTTTCCCCTGTTCCCTTCTGTTCCCTGGTAAATGGTCATGACAACACACACGTCCCTCTTCCCCTCACTGTGCAATAGCGTGGCCAAGTGTGCGCACTCGGCTCAAACTCGGGTATTCACACGCTCCTTGCCAACAAGGCATGGTTCGAGGTGGCCACGGCGAGACTGAGACAAGAGTTATTAACATTTAATGCAAAAAATTAAGTCAGCCCAGCCAACCAAGTGATTTGTGGCATCAATACAGTTAGTCAGTTAGATGTACGCAGGTGCTCCAGGTATAGAATAAATAAATAAGAATGAGGTTCAGTTAAATGAGATGTATCATGATACTGACCTATCACTGGAACGCAACATTCGGCAGGTTGACTCTTGCCACCTCATTTGGCCTGAGAGCATTTTTTTGAATGCAGACTTGACACTCAGATAGCAGCAGACGACACACGGATGGCATCCTCGGGACCTTTGTACCCTGGGTGGACGACCCAGGCAGACCTTCCTCTCAGACCCGAGCAACTAAAGCTCTAATCTGGAACCGAAACAACTTAATTGGGAGTGCTTTGGAGGGTTCTTTGCAGTGCCTGGAACCCTAATGATCTGGGTGGCCATCTGAGTTCAGACACCTATCGTACTGACTTTGAAAATGAATAAACGCTTTTGACATCAGACCCTTTGAGGCTTACATTAGTAAAAGCCTATCGTCAGCAAAACATGTCACGGGCCCCTGTGAAGCATCCGAAGGTTTCCACTAAACAGAAACAATAATGCTGGCCAGGCACTGCCACTGGCTCACAGAACACCACCGGGTTGCCTGAAACATCTGGCACTAGCGACCAGTCCAAGCCGAAATGAGTCAATCAGTCACCAAAATTCACTCGGCTGAACCTTACCGGACACGCAAGGCAGTACAGACATGCGAGCTGTCTTTGCTCAGCCGAGGGGGATCTTTCTGTTCTGATTACCTGTTGACTGGCCTGGTCCCCATGCAGAGAACAAACCATACAGTTACTGAACCAGGGACCAACATGCTAGTACTGTCAGCATGCTAGAAACAATGTCATGCATACAGTAGACAGGTTGATGCTTTTTGTTGCTTGTTGAGTTTCACGGAAATATTTGAGTGACGTAAAATTTGCATTTTACAGACCTGGATCGCTTTCTGAATGGAATAAAATGACAAGGACACAAGTCACATGAGAGAAACAGAATCGTGTTCTGCTCTCGGATGCCATGTGATGGCCCTAACCGTAAAACCTTGGAGTCACCTGGAGGACAGACCGCCAATGTCTCAGTTAAAACCCGAGCTTGCTGGACGTTTGCTTTAGGGTAATCACGAAGACTTGGCAGTACCTTGGCTTGACATTTTGAAGTTGTCCAAATCAAAATCGGTCAAAAGTCAAAATCCAATAACTTGATCTTAAATGTACAATTGAAGTGTTTCCAAGGATTTCCAGAGGTTGTCCTTAATAACTGAATGGTCCGTGGCTGTGAGTGGGCTCAGAGTGAGCGGACAACAGGAGACAGAAAAGGTGTAAGGTAAAGCATGTCTTTGTCACAAAAGCATGACATCATCAGCAGCACTACCGCAGCATCCCGACACTTCTGAATGAGCCGTATAGTTTATACTCGTACATGTAACGCTGTGTTTCCAAAGTGCTGCAGCAGCCTGGTCTGTGCACATGGAGCCTATGACGTAACGCTAATAAACTCTCAACAGGTCGCTGTTAGTTTAAAGAGTTAAGTCATGATGTGCGTCAGATTGGTTCCCTTTTAATTTAAACCATAGACGGCTCAATTCATTAAAAGCTACCTTGCTGGCCCGCTATCTACTTGACACACAAGTCAGTGGAGCTAAGTTAGCTACCGTCAGCATGGCCATGGCTGAATTAGAGATCGCTACGGCCTGGTTTGAATGAGGTGACGATTCAAGAAGTCGGTTTGCATGGCATGTTGGTCGGCGTTCGTACGGTCCCAGAACCGCCGCGCATTAGACAACAGTAAACGTACACGTTTGAGGTGAAGTCGTGCTCGATCGGGAGGCAGAGACGCAAGATTTGGAAATCTGCATTCGCCCGGATCGGGATCAAAGCGATCCGTTTTTCGGATTATCTTGATCCAGATGAAAGGTTTTGGAATATCGGGTCCTGGAGTTCGGCTCGTTCTGGGTAAATCATGAAATTAGCATTGACACAAAAGAAACAGCCGAATCACGTTTCACTCCTGGATGCCATGCGATGGCTGTAACCGTAGAGTCTGTGAGTCCCCCACCTGGAGGTCAGCTCGTTCTGGGTGTAGTACAACAGGGGCTCACGTGAACTTTTGTTTCTCGAGAAACATCTCAAGGTAGAACACACACTTTCATCGTCCCTAGGTGGGCTTGAACCACAAACCTCTTGGTTAACAGCCGACTGCGCCACAGAGACATACCTGTTTTCTGCGTTGTTTTCCTTCCAAATCAGCTCGTTGTCTGCAGTCGCTTCCATTGAACTTCAAAAGTGAGTTGTCAGGGTCAACAAAACAGGTCAAGGACATTGCAGCTTTAGGGGAATCAGAAATGGTTACCAGTGAAAGTTTTCATCATGAACTCCTCCTCTGACAGACACAGTCTCTATACTAAAGGACTGGGTGGGCAGCTGCACCGATGGAGGCGCAGAGAAGCGTGTGAGACTGCAGCTCTGCTTCCTGGACTCAACTCTGGGTTGTCACGGTTGTCACAACTCAGTGACATCACACCTCTGTGACATCACACCTCTGTGACATCACAGCTCAGTGACATCACAGCTCAGTGACATCACACCCCTGTGACATCACAGCTCAGTGACATCGCAACTTTAAACAGTGGATCAGCTGTGATGTCACAGACGTCACAGCTCTGTGACATCACAGTTCCTACTGCTGCTTCTGCTACTACTACTACTATGGGTGACTTTTTAGGTGAGCCGCCATGGCCTCGCCCTTTTGGCCCGACCAGGCTCTCCGGGCGAATCCGCGCACCCACTCTTAAGCACCCTCCCCAGGGCCCGACCAGGCTCTCCGGGCGAATCCGCGCACCCACTCTTAAGCACCCTCCCCCACGGCGCTACACGCCGACAGCGCGGCCGACAAGAGTTTCGTGCCCCTGGTACAGCTGGGATAGCTGTGAGCTGTTTCTGAAAGAAATAAAAGAAAAAAAAGGAGAACAAGAGGCCAGATATGATTAAATGTAGCATTTAGCGTGATGATATGCGTTGCATTCAGATTGGAGCATTACTGCAAAGCATTAGATGAAGGCATTGTTTGGCATTTACGCCAAAGTCTATGTGTAGGTATAAATTAAACGCACCATTCATTCAGTTGCCACAAATTATATACACAGACTTCACTAAATGAAACGATGAGATCCTGGAGAAATTTCCAATACAATTTGTCACCCATCCCTCTTCTCAGTTCTGTGTGTGTTACTGTCCAACGACACGTAAATGAATGTTTTAATTCTGAGTTGCAATCAAGAGACTATAGATAAAAAATGAGGTGTAAGCTAACTCTGTTGATACCGAATAATATTTGTTCAATATTAGTAAATAGTGGTCAGAAATGAACAAATTGAAAACAAATTATTGGTGTGGCGCCGCGCCTCCAAAGCATCCGTCTGTCTACGGTGGATATAAAAAGTTCAATTTCTCTGTTTCGACCACTTGAGGACGCCCGACATTCCCCCCTCCTAACACAAGATACCGGGTTCTATTTTTTTTTTTAACCGTTACTAATCATTTACATATGTATATGCCAGGACACTACAAGTTAACGCCAGCACTGAAGGAGTAATAACATAGTTGTCTTAATATACATTTCCCTCCCATTTGGAAACCCATCTCAGGCTGCAAGTCAAATGTCACTGACTGGATCATGACATTAAATCGCGTACATGGGGATAGAATTCATGGGCTATTTTTTACCCGTTCCGTCATATTATATTTACCAAACAGGGATAAGTCTCACGAATGGAACACCGTGCGAGCGGACGCGTCGAAAACTTTCACTACCAATAAAATTGAAGTCGATTTTATTGGTAGTGAAAATGGCGAGGACATTGTGGAATCATGAGAACATAAACTCGTCTATGTGCTTGTTCCTCCTCGTCAAGTCTTGCCGCCATAACTTCTGAGCCCGTCTATTTTTAGACGATGTCGTTACATCGCAGGTGCGAGCGTGTCTGTGTCGAGGCACCCTCTGACCTCCGTGTGGCCTTTGTTGACCATATACGGTCGGTGCTGCTTAACGAGCGGACTGTTTCGAGGTTCCCCCTGACCCTTCAAAGAGCAGCGGGAAGACACAAACCATCCAGGCCGCTGGGTGTCGCCAATAAAGACACTCTTCATTCCACTCGTCAGTTTTGTCATTGTCTTTATGCACATGAAGATTTTATGAACATGATGTATGATTAGGTTATGAAATATAATGTGTTATTATAGATAAATACCCAACAGTACATAAAACATTAAAAATAATGTCAATAATGTCACCAGCAAAACAATAAATTCAATCATGAAGACAGTATTTTTATAGCCATATGTGCAGTGAAAAAGATATGGGATGTTTTCGTGTACGTTCACTATTTTAGTCTGAAATACTGGCTGCTCTCATTTGGCTGCAAGTTTAGGACAGTTTGTCACTTTAATGTTGTTGACGTACTGTTGTTATGACAACAAAAACAAATGGGGTTTCATCAAAGTCCATTTGCCCTCACAAGATGTCAAACATCCAGACCGTATCCGATCCAAACACAAATCCCAACGGGCGCCGATTGGCCCACTTTAATCTGACAAAAGAGGAAGACGTACTCGCCGTGTCTGCGTCTGATGTTATCCCACCAAATGATTCAATCACAACGATGCTCTCTGTCTCTCTCTCTCAGAGGTAAATGCTAGCTTCAGAGACTTTTAGAAGGAACTTTTCACCAGCAGAGAGAAATCTACAGAAACTTGTTTACCAATCTAAACATTCCACAATGACACGATGTATCCAGGGAGGATGCTGACAGTCAAATTTCTGAGACAGATCTTTCAGGAGCTACTTGAGCATTCCCCTCTGACCTACAGCAGCAGGTCCAGGTGGCTTTGGCTGTGAGTTTTACAAAGCATTTCACAGAAGGACAGTCCCTCTCAGTGCTCACTCTACAGAGCTAATATTTGCTCGCTCCTGCAAGGTGGCAAAGTGGAGACTGACCCTGCGAGTTACTGCCCAGTCCCTTTTCTAAAGGACGGCGGTGGCTCAGAGGTAGAGCGGGTCGTCCACTAATCGGGCTCCTGCGGCCGACACACGCAGCCGCACACACACAGACACGCGTGCTACACGTTTCCCCTGTTCCCTTCTGTTCCCTGGTAAATGGTCATGACAACACACACGTCCCTCTTCCCCTCACTGTGCAATAGCGTGGCCAAGTGTGCGCACTCGGCTCAAACTCGGGTATTCACACGCTCCTTGCCAACAAGGCATGGTTCAAGGTGGCCACAGCGAGACTGAGACAAGAGTTATTAACATTTAATGCAAAAAATTAAGTCAGCCCAGCAAACCAAGTGATTTGTGGCATCAATACAGTTAGTCAGTTAGATGTACGCAGGTGCTCCAGGTATAGAATAAATAAATAAGAATGAGGTTCAGTTAAATGAGATGTATCATGATACTGACCTATCACTGGAACGCAACATTCGGCAGGTTGACTCTTGCCACCTCATTTGGCCTGAGAGCATTTTTTTGAATGCAGACTTGACACTCAGATAGCAGCAGACGACACACGGATGGCATCCTCGGGACCTTTGTACCCTGGGTGGACGACCCAGGCAGACCTTCCTCTCAGACCCGAGCAACTAAAGCTCTAATCTGGAACCGAAACAACTTAATTGGGAGTGCTTTGGAGGGTTCTTTGCAGTGCCTGGAACCCTAATGATCTGGGTGGCCATCTGAGTTCAGACACCTATCGTACTGACTCTGAAAATGAATAAACGCTTTTGACATCAGACCCTTTGAGGCTTACATTAGTAAAAGCCTATCGTCAGCAAAACATGTCACGGGCCCCTGTGAAGCATCCGAAGGTTTCCACTAAACAGAAACAATAATGCTGGCCAGGCACTGCCACTGGCTCACAGAACACCACCGGGTTGCCTGAAACATCTGGCACTAGCGACCAGTCCAAGCCGAAATGAGTCAATCAGTCACCAAAATTCACTCGGCTGAACCTTACCGGACACGCAAGGCAGTACAGACATGCGAGCTGTCTTTGCTCAGCCGAGGGGGATCTTTCTGTTCTGATTACCTGTTGACTGGCCTGGTCCCCATGCAGAGAACAAACCATAGAGTTACTGAACCGGGACCAACATGCTAGTACTGTCAGCATGCTAGAAACAATGTCATGCATACAGTAGACAGGTTGATGCTTTTTGTTGCTTGTTGAGTTTCACGGAAATATTTGAGTGACGTAAAATTTGCATTTTACAGACCTGGATCGCTTTCTGAATGGAATAAAATGACAAGGACACAAGTCACATGAGAGAAACAGAATCGTGTTCTGCTCTCGGATGCCATGTGATGGCCCTAACCGTAAAACCTTGGAGTCACCTGGAGGACAGACCGCCAATGTCTCAGTTAAAACCCGAGCTTGCTGGACGTTTGCTTTAGGGTAATCACGAAGACTTGGCAGTACCTTGGCTTGACATTTTGAAGTTGTCCAAATCAAAATCGGTCAAAAGTCAAAATCCAATAACTTGATCTTAAATGTACAATTGAAGTGTTTCCAAGGATTTCCAGAGGTTGTCCTTAATAACTGAATGGTCCGTGGCTGTGAGTGGGCTCAGAGTGAGCGGACAACAGGAGACAGAAAAGGTGTAAGGTAAAGCATGTCTTTGTCACAAAAGCATGACATCATCAGCAGCACTACCGCAGCATCCCGACACTTCTGAATGAGCCGTATAGTTTATACTCGTACATGTAACGCTGTGTTTCCAAAGTGCTGCAGCAGCCTGGTCTGTGCACATGGAGCCTATGACGTAACGCTAATAAACTCTCAACAGGTCGCTGTTAGTTTAAAGAGTTAAGTCATGATGTGCGTCAGATTGGTTCCCTTTTAATTTAAACCATAGACGGCTCAATTCATTAAAAGCTACCTTGCTGGCCCGCTATCTACTTGACACACAAGTCAGTGGAGCTAAGTTAGCTACCGTCAGCATGGCCATGGCTGAATTAGAGATCGCTACGGCCTGGTTTGAATGAGGTGACGATTCAAGAAGTCGGTTTGCATGGCATGTTGGTCGGCGTTCGTACGGTCCCAGAACCGCCGCGCATTAGACAACAGTAAACGTACACGTTTGAGGTGAAGTCGTGCTCGATCGGGAGGCAGAGACGCAAGATTTGGAAATCTGCATTCGCCCGGATCGGGATCAAAGCGATCCGTTTTTCGGATTATCTTGATCCAGATGAAAGGTTTTGGAATATCGGGTCCTGGAGTTCGGCTCGTTCTGGGTAAATCATGAAATTAGCATTGACACAAAAGAAACAGCCGAATCACGTTTCACTCCTGGATGCCATGCGATGGCTGTAACCGTAGAGTCTGTGAGTCCCCCACCTGGAGGTCAGCTCGTTCTGGGTGTAGTACAACAGGGGCTCACGTGAACTTTTGTTTCTCGAGAAACATCTCAAGGTAGAACACACACTTTCATCGTCCCTAGGTGGGCTTGAACCACAAACCTCTTGGTTAACAGCCGACTGCGCCACAGAGACATACCTGTTTTCTGCGTTGTTTTCCTTCCAAATCAGCTCGTTGTCTGCAGTCGCTTCCATTGAACTTCAAAAGTGAGTTGTCAGGGTCAACAAAACAGGTCAAGGACATTGCAGCTTTAGGGGAATCAGAAATGGTTACCAGTGAAAGTTTTCATCATGAACTCCTCCTCTGACAGACACAGTCTCTATACTAAAGGACTGGGTGGGCAGCTGCACCGATGGAGGCGCAGAGAAGCGTGTGAGACTGCAGCTCTGCTTCCTGGACTCAACTCTGGGTTGTCACGGTTGTCACAACTCAGTGACATCACACCTCTGTGACATCACACCTCTGTGACATCACAGCTCAGTGACATCACAGCTCAGTGACATCACACCCCTGTGACATCACAGCTCAGTGACATCGCAACTTTAAACAGTGGATCAGCTGTGATGTCACAGACGTCACAGCTCTGTGACATCACAGTTCCTACTGCTGCTTCTGCTACTACTACTACTATGGGTGACTTTTTAGGTGAGCCGCCATGGCCTCGCCCTTTTGGCCCGACCAGGCTCTCCGGGCGAATCCGCGCACCCACTCTTAAGCACCCTCCCCAGGGCCCGACCAGGCTCTCCGGGCGAATCCGCGCACCCACTCTTAAGCACCCTCCCCCACGGCGCTACACGCCGACAGCGCGGCCGACAAGAGTTTCGTGCCCCTGGTACAGCTGGGATAGCTGTGAGCTGTTTCTGAAAGAAATAAAAGAAAAAAAAGGAGAACAAGAGGCCAGATATGATTAAATGTAGCATTTAGCGTGATGATATGCGTTGCATTCAGATTGGAGCATTACTGCAAAGCATTAGATGAAGGCATTGTTTGGCATTTACGCCAAAGTCTATGTGTAGGTATAAATTAAACGCACCATTCATTCAGTTGCCACAAATTATATACACAGACTTCACTAAATGAAACGATGAGATCCTGGAGAAATTTCCAATACAATTTGTCACCCATCCCTCTTCTCAGTTCTGTGTGTGTTACTGTCCAACGACACGTAAATGAATGTTTTAATTCTGAGTTGCAATCAAGAGACTATAGATAAAAAATGAGGTGTAAGCTAACTCTGTTGATACCGAATAATATTTGTTCAATATTAGTAAATAGTGGTCAGAAATGAACAAATTGAAAACAAATTATTGGTGTGGCGCCGCGCCTCCAAAGCATCCGTCTGTCTACGGTGGATATAAAAAGTTCAATTTCTCTGTTTCGACCACTTGAGACGCCCGACATTCCCCCCTCCTAACACAAGATACCAGGTTCTATTTTTTTTTTAACCGTTACTAATCATTTACATATGTATATGCCAGGACACTACAAGTTAACGCCAGCACTGAAGGAATAATAACATAGTTGTCTTAATATACATTTCCCTCCCATTTGGAAACCCATCTCAGGCTGCAAGTCAAATGTCACTGACTGGATCATGACATTAAATCGCGTACATGGGGATAGAATTCATGGGCTATTTTTTACCCGTTCCGTCATATTATATTTACCAAACAGGGATAAGTCTCACGAATGGAACACCGTGCGAGCGGACGCGTCGAAAACTTTCACTACCAATAAAATTGAAGTCGATTTTATTGGTAGTGAAAATGGCGAGGACATTGTGGAATCATGAGAACATAAACTCGTCTATGTGCTTGTTCCTCCTCGTCAAGTCTTGCCGCCATAACTTCTGAGCCCGTCTATTTTTAGACGATGTCGTTACATCGCAGGTGCGAGCGTGTCTGTGTCGAGGCACCCTCTGACCTCCGTGTGGCCTTTGTTGACCATATACGGTCGGTGCTGCTTAACGAGCGGACTGTTTCGAGGTTCCCCCTGACCCTTCAAAGAGCAGCGGGAAGACACAAACGATCCAGGCCGCTGGGTGTCGCCAATAAAGACACTCTTCATTCCACTCGTCAGTTTTGTCATTGTCTTTATGCACATGAAGATTTTATGAACATGATGTATGATTAGGTTATGAAATATAATGTGTTATTATAGATAAATACCCAACAGTACATAAAACATTAAAAATAATGTCAATAATGTCACCAGCAAAACAATAAATTCAATCATGAAGACAGTATTTTTATAGCCATATGTGCAGTGAAAAAGATATGGGATGTTTTCGTGTACGTTCACTATTTTAGTCTGAAATACTGGCTGCTCTCATTTGGCTGCAAGTTTAGGACAGTTTGTCACTTTAATGTTGTTGACGTACTGTTGTTATGACAACAAAAACAAATGGGGTTTCATCAAAGTCCATTTGCCCTCACAAGATGTCAAACATCCAGACCGTATCCGATCCAAACACAAATCCCAACGGGCGCCGATTGGCCCACTTTAATCTGACAAAAGAGGAAGACGTACTCGCCGTGTCTGCGTCTGATGTTATCCCACCAAATGATTCAATCACAACGATGCTCTCTGTCTCTCTCTCTCAGAGGTAAATGCTAGCTTCAGAGACTTTTAGAAGGAACTTTTCACCAGCAGAGAGAAATCTACAGAAACTTGTTTACCAATCTAAACATTCCACAATGACACGATGTATCCAGGGAGGATGCTGACAGTCAAATTTCTGAGACAGATCTTTCAGGAGCTACTTGAGCATTCCCCTCTGACCTACAGCAGCAGGTCCAGGTGGCTTTGGCTGTGAGTTTTACAAAGCATTTCACAGAAGGACAGTCCCTCTCAGTGCTCACTCTACAGAGCTAATATTTGCTCGCTCCTGCAAGGTGGCAAAGTGGAGACTGACCCTGCGAGTTACTGCCCAGTCCCTTTTCTAAAGGACGGCGGTGGCTCAGAGGTAGAGCGGGTCGTCCACTAATCGGGCTCCTGCGGCCGACACACGCAGCCGCACACACACAGACACGCGTGCTACACGTTTCCCCTGTTCCCTTCTGTTCCCTGGTAAATGGTCATGACAACACACACGTCCCTCTTCCCCTCACTGTGCAATAGCGTGGCCAAGTGTGCGCACTCGGCTCAAACTCGGGTATTCACACGCTCCTTGCCAACAAGGCATGGTTCAAGGTGGCCACAGCGAGACTGAGACAAGAGTTATTAACATTTAATGCAAAAAATTAAGTCAGCCCAGCAAACCAAGTGATTTGTGGCATCAATACAGTTAGTCAGTTAGATGTACGCAGGTGCTCCAGGTGCATACGAATAAATAAATAAGAATGAGGTTCAGTTAAATGAGATGTATCATGATACTGACCTATCACTGGAACGCAACATTCGGCAGGTTGACTCTTGCCACCTCATTTGGCCTGAGAGCATTTTTTTGAATGCAGACTTGACACTCAGATAGCAGCAGACGACACACGGATGGCATCCTCGGGACCTTTGTACCCTGGGTGGACGACCCAGGCAGACCTTCCTCTCAGACCCGAGCAACTAAAGCTCTAATCTGGAACCGAAACAACTTAATTGGGAGTGCTTTGGAGGGTTCTTTGCAGTGCCTGGAACCCTAATGATCTGGGTGGCCATCTGAGTTCAGACACCTATCGTACTGACTTTGAAAATGAATAAACGCTTTTGACATCAGACCCTTTGAGGCTTACATTAGTAAAAGCCTATCGTCAGCAAAACATGTCACGGGCCCCTGTGAAGCATCCGAAGGTTTCCACTAAACAGAAACAATAATGCTGGCCAGGCACTGCCACTGGCTCACAGAACACCACCGGGTTGCCTGAAACATCTGGCACTAGCGACCAGTCCAAGCCGAAATGAGTCAATCAGTCACCAAAATTCACTCGGCTGAACCTTACCGGACACGCAAGGCAGTACAGACATGCGAGCTGTCTTTGCTCAGCCGAGGGGGATCTTTCTGTTCTGATTACCTGTTGACTGGCCTGGTCCCCATGCAGAGAACAAACCATAGAGTTACTGAACCGGGACCAACATGCTAGTACTGTCAGCATGCTAGAAACAATGTCATGCATACAGTAGACAGGTTGATGCTTTTTGTTGCTTGTTGAGTTTCACGGAAATATTTGAGTGACGTAAAATTTGCATTTTACAGACCTGGATCGCTTTCTGAATGGAATAAAATGACAAGGACACAAGTCACATGAGAGAAACAGAATCGTGTTCTGCTCTCGGATGCCATGTGATGGCCCTAACCGTAAAACCTTGGAGTCACCTGGAGGACAGACCGCCAATGTCTCAGTTAAAACCCGAGCTTGCTGGACGTTTGCTTTAGGGTAATCACGAAGACTTGGCAGTACCTTGGCTTGACATTTTGAAGTTGTCCAAATCAAAATCGGTCAAAAGTCAAAATCCAATAACTTGATCTTAAATGTACAATTGAAGTGTTTCCAAGGATTTCCAGAGGTTGTCCTTAATAACTGAATGGTCCGTGGCTGTGAGTGGGCTCAGAGTGAGCGGACAACAGGAGACAGAAAAGGTGTAAGGTAAAGCATGTCTTTGTCACAAAAGCATGACATCATCAGCAGCACTACCGCAGCATCCCGACACTTCTGAATGAGCCGTATAGTTTATACTCGTACATGTAACGCTGTGTTTCCAAAGTGCTGCAGCAGCCTGGTCTGTGCACATGGAGCCTATGACGTAACGCTAATAAACTCTCAACAGGTCGCTGTTAGTTTAAAGAGTTAAGTCATGATGTGCGTCAGATTGGTTCCCTTTTAATTTAAACCATAGACGGCTCAATTCATTAAAAGCTACCTTGCTGGCCCGCTATCTACTTGACACACAAGTCAGTGGAGCTAAGTTAGCTACCGTCAGCATGGCCATGGCTGAATTAGAGATCGCTACGGCCTGGTTTGAATGAGGTGACGATTCAAGAAGTCGGTTTGCATGGCATGTTGGTCGGCGTTCGTACGGTCCCAGAACCGCCGCGCATTAGACAACAGTAAACGTACACGTTTGAGGTGAAGTCGTGCTCGATCGGGAGGCAGAGACGCAAGATTTGGAAATCTGCATTCGCCCGGATCGGGATCAAAGCGATCCGTTTTTCGGATTATCTTGATCCAGATGAAAGGTTTTGGAATATCGGGTCCTGGAGTTCGGCTCGTTCTGGGTAAATCATGAAATTAGCATTGACACAAAAGAAACAGCCGAATCACGTTTCACTCCTGGATGCCATGCGATGGCTGTAACCGTAGAGTCTGTGAGTCCCCCACCTGGAGGTCAGCTCGTTCTGGGTGTAGTACAACAGGGGCTCACGTGAACTTTTGTTTCTCGAGAAACATCTCAAGGTAGAACACACACTTTCATCGTCCCTAGGTGGGCTTGAACCACAAACCTCTTGGTTAACAGCCGACTGCGCCACAGAGACATACCTGTTTTCTGCGTTGTTTTCCTTCCAAATCAGCTCGTTGTCTGCAGTCGCTTCCATTGAACTTCAAAAGTGAGTTGTCAGGGTCAACAAAACAGGTCAAGGACATTGCAGCTTTAGGGGAATCAGAAATGGTTACCAGTGAAAGTTTTCATCATGAACTCCTCCTCTGACAGACACAGTCTCTATACTAAAGGACTGGGTGGGCAGCTGCACCGATGGAGGCGCAGAGAAGCGTGTGAGACTGCAGCTCTGCTTCCTGGACTCAACTCTGGGTTGTCACGGTTGTCACAACTCAGTGACATCACACCTCTGTGACATCACACCTCTGTGACATCAACAGCTCAGTGACATCACACCCCTGTGACATCACAGCTCAGTGACATCGCAACTTTAAACAGTGGATCAGCTGTGATGTCACAGACGTCACAGCTCTGTGACATCACAGTTCCTACTGCTGCTTCTGCTACTACTACTACTATGGGTGACTTTTTAGGTGAGCCGCCATGGCCTCGCCCTTTTGGCCCGACCAGGCTCTCCGGGCGAATCCGCGCACCCACTCTTAAGCACCCTCCCCAGGGCCCGACCAGGCTCTCCGGGCGAATCCGCGCACCCACTCTTAAGCACCCTCCCCCACGGCGCTACACGCCGACAGCGCGGCCGACAAGAGTTTCGTGCCCCTGGTACAGCTGGGATAGCTGTGAGCTGTTTCTGAAAGAAATAAAAGAAAAAAAAGGAGAACAAGAGGCCAGATATGATTAAATGTAGCATTTAGCGTGATGATATGCGTTGCATTCAGATTGGAGCATTACTGCAAAGCATTAGATGAAGGCATTGTTTGGCATTTACGCCAAAGTCTATGTGTAGGTATAAATTAAACGCACCATTCATTCAGTTGCCACAAATTATATACACAGACGTCACTAAATGAAACGATGAGATCCTGGAGAAATTTCCAATACAATTTGTCACCCATCCCTCTTCTCAGTTCTGTGTGTGTTACTGTCCAACGACACGTAAACGAATGTTTTAATTCTGAGTTGCAATCAAGAGACTATAGATAAAAAATGAGGTGTAAGCTAACTCTGTTGATACCGAATAATATTTGTTCAATATTAGTAAATAGTGGTCAGAAATGAACAAATTGAAAACAAATTATTGGTGTGGCGCCGCGCCTCCAAAGCATCCGTCTGTCTACGGTGGATATAAAAAGTTCAATTTCTCTGTTTCGACCACTTGAGGACGCCCGACATTCCCCCCTCCTAACACAAGATACCAGGTTCTATTTTTTTTTTTAACCGTTACTAATCATTTACATATGTATATGCCAGGACACTACAAGTTAACGCCAGCACTGAAGGAGTAATAACATAGTTGTCTTAATATACATTTCCCTCCCATTTGGAAACCCATCTCAGGCTGCAAGTCAAATGTCACTGACTGGATCATTGCATTAAATCGCGTACATGGGGATAGAATTCATGGGCTATTTTTTACCCGTTCCAGTCATATTATATTTACCAAACAGGGATAAGTCTCACGAATGGAACACCGTGCGAGCGGACGCGTCGAAAACTTTCACTACCAATAAAATTGAAGTCGATTTTATTGGTAGTGAAAATGGCGAGGACATTGTGGAATCATGAGAACATAAACTCGTCTATGTGCTTGTTCCTCCTCGTCAAGTCTTGCCGCCATAACTTCTGAGCCCGTCTATTTTTAGACGATGTCGTTACATCGCAGGTGCGAGCGTGTCTGTGTCGAGGCACCCTCTGACCTCCGTGTGGCCTTTGTTGACCATATACGGTCGGTGCTGCTTAACGAGCGGACTGTTTCGAGGTTCCCCCTGACCCTTCAAAGAGCAGCGGGAAGACACAAACCATCCAGGCCGCTGGGTGTCGCCAATAAAGACACTCTTCATTCCACTCGTCAGTTTTGTCATTGTCTTTATGCACATGAAGATTTTACGAACATGATGTATGATTAGGTTATGAAATATAATGTGTTATTATAGATAAATACCCAACAGTACATAAAACATTAAAAATAATGTCAATAATGTCACCAGCAAAACAATAAATTCAATTATCAAGACAGTATTTTTATAGCCATATGTGCAGTGAAAAAGATATGGGATGTTTTCGTGTACGTTCACTGTTTTAGTCTGAAATACTGGCTGCTCTCATTTGGCTGCAAGTTTAGGACAGTTTGTCACTTTAATGTTGTTGACGTACTGTTGTTATGACAACAAAAACAAATGTGGTTTCATCAAAGTCCATTTGCCCTCACAAGATGTCAAACATCCAGACCGTATCCGATCCAAACACAAATCCCAACGGGCGCCGATTGGCCCACTTTAATCTGACAAAAGAGGAAGACGTACTCGCCGTGTCTGCGTCTGATGTTATCCCACCAAATGATTCAATCACAACGATGCTCTCTGTCTCTCTCTCTCAGAGGTAAATGCTAGCTTCAGAGACTTTTAGAAGGAACTTTTCACCAGCAGAGAGAAATCTACAGAAACTTGTTTACCAATCTAAACATTCCACAATGACACGATGTATCCAGGGAGGATGCTGACAGTCAAATTTCTGAGACAGATCTTTCAGGAGCTACGTGAGCATTCCCCTCTGGCCTACAGCAGCAGGTCCAGGTGGCTTTGGCTGTGAGTTTTACAAAGCATTTCACAGAAGGACAGTCCCTCTCGTGCTCACTCTACAGAGCTAATATTTGCTCGCTCCTGCAAGGTGGCAAAGTGGAGACTGACCCTGCGAGTTACTGCCCAGTCCCTTTTCTAAAGGACGGCGGTGGCTCAGAGGTAGAGCGGGTCGTCCACTAATCGGGCTCCTGCGGCCGACACACGCAGCCGCACACACACAGACACGCGTGCTACACGTTTCCCCTGTTCCCTTCTGTTCCCTGGTAAATGGTCATGACAACACACACGTCCCTCTTCCCCTCACTGTGCAATAGCGTGGCCAAGTGTGCGCACTCGGCTCAAACTCGGGTATTCACACGCTCCTTGCCAACAAGGCATGGTTCGAGGTGGCCACGGCGAGACTGAGACAAGAGTTATTAACATTTAATGCAAAAAATTAAGTCAGCCCAACAAACCAAGTGATTTGTGGCATCAATACAGTTAGTCAGTTAGATGTACGCAGGTGCTCCAGGTATAGAATAAATAAATAAGAATGAGGTTCAGTTAAATGAGATGTATCATGATACTGACCTATCACTGGACGCAACATTCGGCAGGTGACTCTTGCCACCTCATTTGGCCTGAGAGCATTTTTTTTAACTGCAGACTTGACACTCAGATAGCAGCAGACGACACACGGATGGCATCCTCAGGACCTTTGTACCCTGGGTGGACGACCCAGGCAGACCTTCCTCTCAGACCCGAGCAACTAAAGCTCTAATCTGGAACCGAAACAACTTAATTGGGAGTGCTTTGGAGGGTTCTTTGCAGTGCCTGGAACCCTAATGATCTGGGTGGCCATCTGAGTTCAGACACCTATCGTACTGACTCTGAAAATGAATAAACGCTTTTGACATCAGACCCTTTGAGGCTTACATTAGTAAAAGCCTATCGTCAGCAAAACATGTCACGGGCCCCTGTGAAGCATCCGAAGGTTTCCACTAAACAGAAACAATAATGCTGGCCAGGCACTGCCACTGGCTCACAGAACACCACCGGGTTGCCTGAAACATCTGGCACTAGCGACCAGTCCAAGCCGAAATGAGTCAATCAGTCACCAAAATTCACTCGGCTGAACCTTACCAGACACGCAAGGCAGTACAGACATGCGAGCTGTCTTTGCTCAGCCGAGGGGGATCTTTCTGTTCTGATTACCTGTTGACTGGCCTGGTCCCCATGCAGAGAACAAACCATACAGTTACTGAACCAGGACCAACATGCTAGTACTGTCAGCATGCTAGAAACAATGTCATGCATTAAGTAGACAGGTTGATGCTTTTTGTTGCTTGTTGAGTTTCACGGAAATATTTGAGTGACGTAAAATTTGCATTTTACAGACCTGGCTCGCTTTCTGAATGGAATAAAATGACAAGGACACAAGTCACATGAGAGAAACAGAATCGTGTTCTGCTCTCGGATGCCATGTGATGGCCCTAACCGTAAAACCTTGGAGTCACCTGGAGGACAGACCGCCAATGTCTCAGTTAAAACCCGAGCTTGCTGGACGTTTGCTTTAGGGTAATCACGAAGACTTGGCAGTACCTTGGCTTGACATTTTGAAGTTGTCCAAATCAAAATCGGTCAAAAGTCAAAATCCAATAACTTGATCTTAAATGTACAATTGAAGTGTTTCCAAGGATTTCCAGAGGTTGTCCTTAATAACTGAATGGTCCGTGGCTGTGAGTGGGCTCAGAGTGAGCGGACAACAGGAGACAGAAAAGGTGTAAGGTAAAGCATGTCTTTGTCACAAAAGCATGACATCATCAGCAGCACTACCGCAGCATCCCGACACTTCTGAATGAGCCGTATAGTTTATACTCGTACATGTAACGCTGTGTTTCCAAAGTGCTGCAGCAGCCTGGTCTGTGCACATGGAGCCTATGACGTAACGCTAATAAACTCTCAACAGGTCGCTGTTAGTTTAAAGAGTTAAGTCATGATGTGCGTCAGATTGGTTCCCTTTTAATTTAAACCATAGACGGCTCAATTCATTAAAAGCTACCTTGCTGGCCCGCTATCTACTTGACACACAAGTCAGTGGAGCTAAGTTAGCTACCGTCAGCATGGCCATGGCTGAATTAGAGATCGCTACGGCCTGGTTTGAATGAGGTGACGATTCAAGAAGTCGGTTTGCATGGCATGTTGGTCGGCGTTCGTACGGTCCTAGAACCGCCGCGCATTAGACAACAGTAAACGTACACGTTTGAGGTGAAGTCGTGCTCGATCGGGAGGCAGAGACGCAAGATTTGGAAATCTGCATTCGCCCGGATCGGGATCAAAGCGATCCGTTTTTCGGATTATCTTGATCCGGATGAAAGGTTTTGGAATATCGGGTCCTGGAGTTCGGCTCGTTCTGGGTAAATCATGAAATTAGCATTGACACAAAAGAAACAGCCGAATCACGTTTCACTCCTGGATGCCATGCGATGGCTGTAACCGTAGAGTCTGTGAGTCCCCCACCTGGAGGTCAGCTCGTTCTGGGTGTAGTACAACAGGGGCTCACGTGAACTTTTGTTTCTCGAGAAACATCTCAAGGTAGAACACACACTTTCATCGTCCCTAGGTGGGCTTGAACCACGAACCTCTTGGTTAACAGCCGACTGCGCCACAGAGACATACCTGTTTTCTGCGTTGTTTTCCTTCCAAATCAGCTCGTTGTCTGCAGTCGCTTCCATTGAACTTCAAAAGTGAGTTGTCAGGGTCAACAAAACAGGTCAAGGACATTGCAGCTTTAGGGGAATCAGAAATGGTTACCAGTGAAAGTTTTCATCATGAACTCCTCCTCTGACAGACACAGTCTCTATACTAAAGGACTGGGTGGGCAGCTGCACCGATGGAGGCGCAGAGAAGCGTGTGAGACTGCAGCTCTGCTTCCTGGACTCAACTCTGGGTTGTCACGGTTGTCACAACTCAGTGACATCACACCTCTGTGACATCACACCTCTGTGACATCACAGCTCAGTGACATCACAGCTCAGTGACATCACACCCCTGTGACATCACAGCTCAGTGACATCGCAACTTTAAACAGTGGATCAGCTGTGATGTCACAGACGTCACAGCTCTGTGACATCACAGTTCCTACTGCTGCTTCTGCTACTACTCCTACTATGGGTGACTTTTTAGGTGAGCCGCCATGGCCTCGCCCTTTTGGCCCGACCAGGCTCTCCGGGCGAATCCGCGCACCCACTCTTAAGCACCCTCCCCAGGGCCCGACCAGGCTCTCCGGGCGAATCCGCGCACCCACTCTTAAGCACCCTCCCCAGGGCCCGACCAGGCTCTCCGGGCGAATCCGCGCACCCACTCTTAAGCACCCTCCCCCAGGGCGCTACACGCCGACAGCGCGGCCGGCAAGAGTTTCGTGCCCCTGGTACAGCTGGGATAGCTGTGAGCTGTTTCTGAAAGAAAAAAAAGAAAAAGAAAAGGAGAACAAGAGGCCAGATATGATTAAATGTAGCATTTAGCGTGATGATATGCGTTGCATTCAGATTGGAGCATTACTGCAAAGCATTAGATGAAGGCATTGTTTGGCATTTACGCCAAAGTCTATGTGTAGGTATAAATTAAACGCACCATTCATTCAGTTGCCACAAATTATATACACAGACGTCACTAAATGAAACGATGAGATCCTGGAGAAATTTCCAATACAATTTGTCACCCATCCCTCTTCTCAGTTCTGTGTGTGTTACTGTCCAACGACACGTAAACGAATGTTTTAATTCTGAGTTGCAATCAAGAGACTATAGATAAAAAATGAGGTGTAAGCTAACTCTGTTGATACCGAATAATATTTGTTCAATATTAGTAAATAGTGGTCAGAAATGAACAAATTGAAAACAAATTATTGGTGTGGCGCCGCGCCTCCAAAGCATCCGTCTGTCTACGGTGGATATAAAAAGTTCCATTTCTCTGTTTCGACCACTTGAGGCGCCCGACATTCCCCCCTCCTAACACAAGATACCAGGTTCTATTTTTTTTTTTAACCGTTACTAATCATTTACATATGTATATGCCAGGACACTACAAGTTAACACCAGCACTGAAGGAGTAATAACATAGTTGTCTTAATATACATTTCCCTCCCATTTGGAAACCCATCTCAGGCTGCAAGTCAAATGTCACTGACTGGATCATTGCATTAAATCGCGTACATGGGGATAGAATTCATGGGCTATTTTTTACCCGTTCCATCATATTATATTTACCAAACAGGGATAAGTCTCACGAATGGAACACCGTGCGAGCGGACGCGTCGAAAACTTTCACTACCAATAAAATTGAAGTCGATTTTATTGGTAGTGAAAATGGCGAGGACATTGTGGAATCATGAGAACATAAACTCGTCCATGTGCTTGTTCCTCCTCGTCAAGTCTTGCCGCCATAACTTCTGAGCCCGTCTATTTTTAGACGATGTCGTTACATCGCAGGTGCGAGCGTGTCTGTGTCGAGGCACCCTCTGACCTCCGTGTGGCCTTTGTTGACCATATACGGTCGGTGCTGCTTAACGAGCGGACTGTTTCGAGGTTCCCCCTGACCCTTCAAAGAGCAGCGGGAAGACACAAACCATCCAGGCCGCTGGGTGTCGCCAATAAAGACACTCTTCATTCCACTCGTCAGTTTTGTCATTGTCTTTATGCACATGAAGATTTTACGAACATGATGTATGATTAGGTTATGAAATATAATGTGTTATTATAGATAAATACCCAACAGTACATAAAACATTAAAAATAATGTCAATAATGTCACCAGCAAAACAATAAATTCAATTATCAAGACAGTATTTTTATAGCCATATGTGCAGTGAAAAAGATATGGGATGTTTTCGTGTACGTTCACTGTTTTAGTCTGAAATACTGGCTGCTCTCATTTGGCTGCAAGTTTAGGACAGTTTGTCACTTTAATGTTGTTGACGTACTGTTGTTATGACAACAAAAACAAATGTGGTTTCATCAAAGTCCATTTGCCCTCACAAGATGTCAAACATCCAGACCGTATCCGATCCAAACACAAATCCCAACGGGCGCCGATTGGCCCACTTTAATCTGACAAAAGAGGAAGACGTACTCGCCGTGTCTGCGTCTGATGTTATCCCACCAAATGATTCAATCACAACGATGCTCTCTGTCTCTCTCTCTCAGAGGTAAATGCTAGCTTCAGAGACTTTTAGAAGGAACTTTTCACCAGCAGAGAGAAATCTACAGAAACTTGTTTACCAATCTAAACATTCCACAATGACACGATGTATCCAGGGAGGATGCTGACAGTCAAATTTCTGAGACAGATCTTTCAGGAGCTACGTGAGCATTCCCCTCTGGCCTACAGCAGCAGGTCCAGGTGGCTTTGGCTGTGAGTTTTACAAAGCATTTCACAGAAGGACAGTCCCTCTCGTGCTCACTCTACAGAGCTAATATTTGCTCGCTCCTGCAAGGTGGCAAAGTGGAGACTGACCCTGCGAGTTACTGCCCAATCACTTTTCTAAAGGACGGCGGTGGCTCAGAGGTAGAGCGGGTCGTCCACTAATCGGGCTCCTGCGGCCGACACACGCAGCCGCACACACACAGACACGCGTGCTACACGTTTCCCCTGTTCCCTTCTGTTCCCTGGTAAATGGTCATGACAACACACACGTCCCTCTTCCCCTCACTGTGCAATAGCGTGGCCAAGTGTGCGCACTCGGCTCAAACTCGGGTATTCACACGCTCCTTGCCAACAAGGCATGGTTCGAGGTGGCCACGGCGAGACTGAGACAAGAGTTATTAACATTTAATGCAAAAAATTAAGTCAGCCCAACAAACCAAGTGATTTGTGGCATCAATACAGTTAGTCAGTTAGATGTACGCAGGTGCTCCAGGCATACAATAAATAAATAAGAATGAGGTTCAGTTAAATGAGATGTATCATTTGGCCTGAGAGCATTTTTTTTAACGCAGACTTGACACTCAGATAGCAGCAGACGACACACGGATGGCATCCTCAGGACCTTTGTACCCTGGGTGGACGACCCAGGCAGACCTTCCTCTCAGACCCGAGCAACTAAAGCTCTAATCTGGAACCGAAACAACTTAATTGGGAGTGCTTTGGAGGGTTCTTTGCAGTGCCTGGAACCCTAATGATCTGGGTGGCCATCTGAGTTCAGACACCTATCGTACTGACTCTGAAAATGAATAAACGCTTTTGACATCAGACCCTTTGAGGCTTACATTAGTAAAAGCCTATCGTCAGCAAAACATGTCACGGGCCCCTGTGAAGCATCCGAAGGTTTCCACTAAACAGAAACAATAATGCTGGCCAGGCACTGCCACTGGCTCACAGAACACCACCGGGTTGCCTGAAACATCTGGCACTAGCGACCAGTCCAAGCCGAAATGAGTCAATCAGTCACCAAAATTCACTCGGCTGAACCTTACCAGACACGCAAGGCAGTACAGACATGCGAGCTGTCTTTGCTCAGCCGAGGGGGATCTTTCTGTTCTGATTACCTGTTGACTGGCCTGGTCCCCATGCAGAGAACAAACCATACAGTTACTGAACCAGGACCAACATGCTAGTACTGTCAGCATGCTAGAAACAATGTCATGCATTAAGTAGACAGGTTGATGCTTTTTGTTGCTTGTTGAGTTTCACGGAAATATTTGAGTGACGTAAAATTTGCATTTTACAGACCTGGCTCGCTTTCTGAATGGAATAAAATGACAAGGACACAAGTCACATGAGAGAAACAGAATCGTGTTCTGCTCTCGGATGCCATGTGATGGCCCTAACCGTAAAACCTTGGAGTCACCTGGAGGACAGACCGCCAATGTCTCAGTTAAAACCCGAGCTTGCTGGACGTTTGCTTTAGGGTAATCACGAAGACTTGGCAGTACCTTGGCTTGACATTTTGAAGTTGTCCAAATCAAAATCGGTCAAAAGTCAAAATCCAATAACTTGATCTTAAATGTACAATTGAAGTGTTTCCAAGGATTTCCAGAGGTTGTCCTTAATAACTGAATGGTCCGTGGCTGTGAGTGGGCTCAGAGTGAGCGGACAACAGGAGACAGAAAAGGTGTAAGGTAAAGCATGTCTTTGTCACAAAAGCATGACATCATCAGCAGCACTACCGCAGCATCCCGACACTTCTGAATGAGCCGTATAGTTTATACTCGTACATGTAACGCTGTGTTTCCAAAGTGCTGCAGCAGCCTGGTCTGTGCACATGGAGCCTATGACGTAACGCTAATAAACTCTCAACAGGTCGCTGTTAGTTTAAAGAGTTAAGTCATGATGTGCGTCAGATTGGTTCCCTTTTAATTTAAACCATAGACGGCTCAATTCATTAAAAGCTACCTTGCTGGCCCGCTATCTACTTGACACACAAGTCAGTGGAGCTAAGTTAGCTACCGTCAGCATGGCCATGGCTGAATTAGAGATCGCTACGGCCTGGTTTGAATGAGGTGACGATTCAAGAAGTCGGTTTGCATGGCATGTTGGTCGGCGTTCGTACGGTCCTAGAACCGCCGCGCATTAGACAACAGTAAACGTACACGTTTGAGGTGAAGTCGTGCTCGATCGGGAGGCAGAGACGCAAGATTTGGAAATCTGCATTCGCCCGGATCGGGATCAAAGCGATCCGTTTTTCGGATTATCTTGATCCGGATGAAAGGTTTTGGAATATCGGGTCCTGGAGTTCGGCTCGTTCTGGGTAAATCATGAAATTAGCATTGACACAAAAGAAACAGCCGAATCACGTTTCACTCCTGGATGCCATGCGATGGCTGTAACCGTAGAGTCTGTGAGTCCCCCACCTGGAGGTCAGCTCGTTCTGGGTGTAGTACAACAGGGGCTCACGTGAACTTTTGTTTCTCGAGAAACATCTCAAGGTAGAACACACACTTTCATCGTCCCTAGGTGGGCTTGAACCACGAACCTCTTGGTTAACAGCCGACTGCGCCACAGAGACATACCTGTTTTCTGCGTTGTTTTCCTTCCAAATCAGCTCGTTGTCTGCAGTCGCTTCCATTGAACTTCAAAAGTGAGTTGTCAGGGTCAACAAAACAGGTCAAGGACATTGCAGCTTTAGGGGAATCAGAAATGGTTACCAGTGAAAGTTTTCATCATGAACTCCTCCTCTGACAGACACAGTCTCTATACTAAAGGACTGGGTGGGCAGCTGCACCGATGGAGGCGCAGAGAAGCGTGTGAGACTGCAGCTCTGCTTCCTGGACTCAACTCTGGGTTGTCACGGTTGTCACAACTCAGTGACATCACACCTCTGTGACATCACACCTCTGTGACATCACAGCTCAGTGACATCACAGCTCAGTGACATCACACCCCTGTGACATCACAGCTCAGTGACATCGCAACTTTAAACAGTGGATCAGCTGTGATGTCACAGACGTCACAGCTCTGTGACATCACAGTTCCTACTGCTGCTTCTGCTCATTACTCCTACTATGGGTGAATTTTAGGTGAGCC
>JABGLX010000450.1:0-60180 GCA_014281875.1 Nibea albiflora
TTAGTGAGTGACTGTTGAAGTTTTGGCTAATAAGTAATGTGGAATCAGCAGCCTGATACCAGGATACAAACGATAACCACAGCAGAAATACAGAGCTGGAGTTGAAGAAGTGCGCTTTTGGGAGTGTGGTTATATTAGTGTTGGAGCGGTGTAATCCTACGCCGAGGCAGAGGGGTGTTTCAAAGCAGCAGTTGCACACATAATGTTACCTTGTTGTTCATACCCTGATAATGTTGTAGTTGTTTTTTACTCTGACTATCTAGCACAATAATAATCAGTTACTAAAGAAACTTTATCCCTAATACTGAGCTTTTTTGTGTTTGTGGCACCATTGAAGAGGAAGTGTCTTAATGACTAAACCAAAGCTTAATCTTTATTTTTTTCCTTTAAGCTAATGAATTACTGGTATATTTATTAGATCTTTAGATGTACTAATGAAAAGCCTATCTTTACAGGCCGATTTCAGGATGTCCAGAGCTGCATTCTTTATAGTTTTGGTTTAATACAGTGTCTGACAATGACGTAGGTTGGTGTTGAATAAATGACAAAACATTACATATAAAGGTAGGTTCATGAAAATTTGAATTCACAGGCTTGCACTAATCCTGCATCATTGTTGCTAATTTACTAATGCCCTGTGACGTCGAAAAGCCGTCGGATTTCAAGTTGCTCGTGAAGCTATTTTAACCTCAATGCTGACCCTCGCTGGTGCAAATGATTTACTTTGATTTTCTCTGTTCTCGTCTCCACAGATCTGTGACTGTGACAGTCAGCCCACAGGTACAAGTTCTCACACAATGCCATGTTTTGTGTTTCATATTCGTTAATACAAAACATTTTAAATATGTCAGATCTGTTAAATGATTTGGATTTTTTTTTAAATCCCACATTGTTGGTCTTCTTCTTCTATCCCTCAGACTGCATGCAGCAGCAATCTACAAATAACAACAAAAGCAATCACAGTCCAATCTAAACCAAACTGCAACGTTCCTCTAATAACGTTTAATTACTGAATTCATTCCTGTGAAGTGTATAAGATCTTCGTTGATTGTTTAAAACTGCACACAAAAATGTCACAATGAGTAAGTCTTGTTTACTTTGTTGAATCACTTCTATTCCAGATTTGAACCATGTCACAACAATGACTCTGTACAATATAGTACCTGAAGCATTGCTGCAGACTGACTACAAACAAAACACCATGAATAATTCTGTGTTCTTCTCTCCTTTGCTGCATAACCTCCTCTCTCACTCTCTCACAGAGCCTGAAGTAGTCACAAACCTCACTGTCACTGAAATCACACCTCGTCTCTGTTTCTGAGCTGGACTCGACCTGTGGGAAGGAGTTCCTCCTATATAGTGAAGTGGTCTGAGGAAACAAATGTCAGGAATGACACTGTCACTGAAACAGAAAAAAATTTCACTGGGCTGCTGCTGGAGTGCAGTACACACTTACAGTCATAACTGTGGCAGGAGATAATGAAACACAAAGTGAAGAGGTTGGGATTTCTCAATATACAAGTAAGATGATGAATTACATTTTTGTTGATGCTTGTAGTCTTTTTGTACCTCATCATTACCCTGATGCTGTTTCTTTGTTACATACTGACGGGCAGACAATTGCTATTAGTTTAGTTTAATTTTTTTAGTTTCATTTATTTGCACAGAAAAAATTACACAGAAAAGACAAATATAACAAATAATGGAAACTACAGGGAGAAGCAAACAAAGACTAATAAGTCTTATAGATGCGTGCAGACTCTTAGACTTAAACAATGAACCAGAGGGTTTGTCCTACCTGTACCTGAGAAGTACACTGATCAGCTTCAGTATGACGTAACTGTTACTGCAGGTGACAGCTGACATCTTACTTATGGGCACATGAGCCCTGTTTCCCAATACACAAGTAAGTCTTTAACTGTACTTCATATGGTCAGGTAGCAAAAGTGTAGTCAAGACAACTGTTGGAGAAGTCTGTGATCAATCAGATGTCACTATGAGAAAAATCCACATGTAGAATAAAGAGTCTGCTCATAGGAGAAGTTTCTGACTGCTGGTTTGAGCATCAGCTACAGTGATGCTATTGTTGTACTGGACTATGGTGATGACTGTAGAGTTCAGCTGTGAAGCTAATTTGGTGTTTCTTCACTAATCACATGTGGCCCAAAACTCTGTTTAGATAGGAACAAGGTCACAGATATAGCAGCTGAAATGAGGTTTCTATTGTGACAATATGACCGACAGAAAATAGTAGAGTCCACGAGACAAAGATGTTGGATGGACTTCCAGCTGCATAGAAGCAGCTTGATAACGTTTCTGAGGCAACATGGCTCTGGTTGCACTGTTACTATTGTGGGCACATGTGACCCCGCTGCTAATCGAGGTCCACTGGCTACCTGTTGCTGCCCGCATTGAATTCAAATCCTTAATGCATGCCTGCAAAGTAGTCTCCGGTTCTGAACCCACTTACTTGAATGTCCTTATACAGGCATGTGTCACCTCCTGACCTCCACAATCCTCCAATGAACGACGCCTGGTTTGCCACCTGTACACTTTAGGCAGTTCAGACTTTTCTCATCTGTTGTTCTCTGTTGGTGGAACGCGCTGCCAGTTCACACCTTTAGTAGGGGCGTCCCTCTGTACCTTCAACAAACTCCTGAAGACCCAGCTCTTCAGAGAGTACCTCCTCTCCTAGCCTTAACAAGTGGACTTGCTAGATCTATCCCCCTTCTCAAGTTATCACTTGATCCCATGCAAATAGTATTTATATTGCAGCATTAACGTGCCCTTGTGGCACTGTACCTTGATTGTTTCCCTTTTTCGTAAGTTGCTTTGGATATAAGCATCATGCACAAATGACTAAATGTGTGTATGTAATGTACTTTTTCCATCACAGAGCCTGAAGTAGTCACAAACCTCAAAGTCACTGAAATCACAAACCTCGTCTCTGTTTCTGAGCTGGACTGGAACTGTGGGAAGGAGTTCCTCCTATATAGTGAAGTGGTCTAATGGAACAAATGTCTGGAATGACACTGTCACTGAAACAGAAAAACATGTCACTGGGCTGACCGCTGGAGTGCAGTACAATCTTACAGTCATAACTGTGGCAAGAGATGGCAAAACACAAAGTGGACAGGTTGAGATTTCTCAATATACAAGTAAGATGATGAATTACATTTTTGTTGATGCTTGTAGTCTTTTTGTACCTCATCGTTACCCTGATGCTGTTTCTTTGTTACATACTGACGGGCAGACAATTTCTATTAGTTTAGTTTCATTTATTTGCACAGAAAAAATTACACAGCTTTAACAAATATAACAAATAATGGAAACTACAGGGAGAAGCAAACAAAGACTAATAAGTCTTATAGATGCGTGCAGACTCTTAGACTTAAACAAATGAACCAGAGGGTTTGTCCTACCTGTACCTGAGAAGTACACTGATCAGCTTCAGTATGACGTAACTGTTACTGCAAGTGACAGCTGACAATCTTACTTATGGGCACATGAGCCCTGTTTCCCAATACACAAGTAAGTCTTTAACTGTACTTCATACGGTCAGGTAGCAAAAGTGTAGTCAAGACAACTGTTGGAGAAGTCTGTGATCAATCAGATGTCACTATGAGAAAAAATCCACATGTAGAATAAAGAGTCTGTTCATAGAAGAAGTTTCTGACTGCTGGTTTGAGCATCAGCTACAGTGATGCTATTGTTGTACTGGACTATGGTGATGACTGTAGAGTTCAGCTGTGAAGCTAATTTGGTGTTTCTTCACTAATCACATGTGGCCCAAAACTCTGTTTAGATAGGAACAAGGTCACAGATATAGCAGCTGAAATGAGGTTTCTATTGTGGCAATATGACCGACAGAAAATAGTAGAGTCCACGAGACAAAGATGTTGGATGGACTTCCAGCTGCATAGAAGCAGCTTGATAATGTTTCTGAGGCAACATGGCTCTGGTTGCACTGTTTACTATTGTGGGCACATGTGACCCCGCTGCTAATCGAGGTCCACTGGCTACCTGTTGCTGCCCGCATTGAATTCAAATCCTTAATGCATGCCTGCAAAGTAGTCTCCGGTTCTGAACCCACTTACTTGAATGTCCTTATACAGGCATGTGTCACCTCCTGACCTCCACAATCCTCCAATGAACGACGTCTGGTTTGCCACCTGTACACTTTGGGCAGTTCAGACTTTTCTCATCTGTTGTTCTCTGTTGGTGGAACGCGCTGCCAGTTCACACCTTTAGTAGGGGCGTCCCTCTGTACCTTCAACAAACTCCTGAAGACCCAGCTCTTCAGAGAGTACCTCCTCTCCTAGCCTTAACAAGTGGACTTGCTAGATCTATCCCCCTTCTCAAGTTATCACTTGATCCCATGCAAATAGTATTTATATTGCAGCATTAACATGCCCTTGTGGCACTGTACCTTGATTGTTTCCCTTTTTCGTAAGTTGCTTTGGATATAAGCATCAGCAAAATGACTAAATGTGTGTATGTAATGTACTTTTTCCATCACAGAGCCTGAAGTAGTCACAAACCTCAAAGTCACTGAAATCACAACCTCGTCTCTGTTTCTGAGCTGGACTGGAACTGTGGGAAGGAGTTCCTCCTATATAGTGAAGTGGTCTAATGGAACAAATGTCTGGAATGACACTGTCACTGAAACAGAAAAACATGTCACTGGGCTGACCGCTGGAGTGCAGTACAATCTTACAGTCATAACTGTGGCAAGAGATGGCAAAACACAAAGTGGACAGGTTGAGATTTCTCAATATACAAGTAAGATGATGAATTACATTTTGTTGATGCATTGTAGTCTTTTTGTACCTCATCGTTACCCCTGATGCTGTTTCTTTGTTTACATACTGACGGGCAGACAATTTCTATTAGTTTAGTTTCATTTATTTGCACAGAAAAAATTACACAGCTTAACAAATATAACAAATAATGGAACTACAGGGAGAAGCAAACAAAGACTAATAAGTCTTATAGATGCGTGCAGACTCTTAGACTTAAACAAATGAACCAGAGGGTTTGTCCTACCTGTACCTGAGAAGTACACTGATCAGCTTCAGTATGACGTAACTGTTACTGCAGTGACAGCTGACAATCTTACTTATGGGCACATGAGCCCTGTTTCCCAATACACAAGTAAGTCTTTAACTGTACTTCATACGGTCAGGTAGCAAAAGTGTAGTCAAGACAACTGTTGGAGAAGTCTGTGATCAATCAGATGTCACTATGAGAAAAATCCACATGTAGAATAAAGAGTCTGTTCATAGAAGAAGTTTCTGACTGCTGGTTTGAGCATCAGCTACAGTGATGCTATTGTTGTACTGGACTATGGTGATGACTGTAGAGTTCAGCTGTGAAGCTAATTTGGTGTTTCTTCACTAATCACATGTGGCCCAAAACTCTGTTTAGATAGGAACAAGGTCACAGATATAGCAGCTGAAATGAGGTTTCTATTGTGGCAATATGACCGACAGAAAATAGTAGAGTCCACGAGACAAAGATGTTGGATGGACTTCCAGCTGCATAGAAGCAGCTTGATAATGTTCTGAGGCAACATGGCTCTGGTTGCACTGTTACTATTGTGGGCACATGTGAGCCCGCTGCTAATCGAGGTCCACTGGCTACCTGTTGCTGCCCGCATTGAATTCAAATCCTTAATGCATGCCTGCAAAGTAGTCTCCGGTTCTGAACCCACTTACTTGAATGTCCTTATACAGGCATGTGTCACCTCCTGACCTCCACAGTCCTCCAATGAACGACGCCTGGTTTGCCACCTGTACACTTTGGGCAGTTCAGACTTTTCTCATCTGTTGTTCTCTGTTGGTGGAACGCGCTGCCAGTTCACACCTTTAGTAGGGGCGTCCCTCTGTACCTTCAACAAACTCCTGAAGACCCAGCTCTTCAGAGAGTACCTCCTCTCCTAGCCTTAACAACAAGTGGACTTGCTAGATCTATCCCCCTTCTCAAGTTATCACTTGATCCCATGCAAATAGTATTTAGTATTGGAGAAGTCTGTGATCAATCAGATGTCACTATGAGAAAAATCCACATGTAGAATAAAAAGTCTGTTCATAGAAGAAGTTTCTGACTGCTGGTTTGAGCATCAGCCTACAGTGATGCTATTGTTGTACTGGACTATGGTGATGACTAGAGAGTACTCATGCGAATTTCATAGATTTAAAATAGAGATGCATGGTGACATTACCTCAAAACTTTTGTCGTGTACCGCTTTTTTCATCACAGAGCCTGAAGTAGTCACGGACCTCAATGTCACTGAAATCACAACCTCGTCTCTGTTTCTGAACTGGACTGAACCTGTGGGAAGGAGTTCCTTCTATATAGTGAAGTGGTCTGATGGAACAAATGTCTGGAATGACACTGTCACTGAAACAGAAAAACATGTCACTGGGCTGACTGCTGGAGTGCAGTACACACTTACAGTCATAACTGTGGCAAGAGATGGCAAAACACAAAGTGGACAGGTTGAGATTTCTCAATATACAAGTAAGATGATGAATTACATTTTTGTTGATGCTTGTAGTCTTTTTGTACCTCATCGTCACCCTGATGCTGTTTCTTTGTTACATACTGATGGGCAGACAATTGCTATTAGTTTAGCTTTATTTTTTGGTTTCATTTATTTGTACAGTAAAAATTATACAGAAATGACAAATATAACAAATAATGGAAAGAGCAGGGAGGGGCAAAAAAGATTAATAAGTCTTATAGATGCGTGCAGACTCTTAGTCTTGTTAAAACAAATGAACCAGAGGGTTTGTCCTACCTGTACCTGAGAAGTACACTGATCAGCTTCAGTATGACGTAACTGTTACTGCAGTGACAGCTGACAATCTTACTTATGGGCACGTGAGCCCTGTTTCCCAATACACAAGTAAGTCTTTAACTGTACTTCATACGGTCAGGTAGCAAAAGTGTAGTCAAGACAACTGTTGGAGAAGTCTGTGATCAATCAGATGTCACTATGAGAAAAATCCACATGTAGAATAAAGAGTCTGTTCATAGAAGAAGTTTCTGACTGCTGGGTTTGAGCATCAGCTACAGTGATGCTATTGTTGTACTGGACTATGGTGATGACTGTAGAGTTCAGCTGTGAAGCTAATTTGGTGTTTCTTCACTAATCACATGTGGCCCAAAACTCTGTTTAGATAGGAACAAGGTCACAGATATAGCAGCTGAAATGAGGTTTCTATTGTGGCAATATGACCGACAGAAAATAGTAGAGTCCACGAGACAGAGATGTTGGATGGACTTCCAGCTGCATAGAAGCAGTTGATAATGTTTCTGAGGCAACATGGCTCTGGTTGCACTGTTACTATTGTGGGCACATGTGAGCCCGCTGCTAATCAAGGTCCACTGGCTACCTGTTGCTGCCCGCATTGAATTCAAATCCTTAATGCATGCCTGCAAAGTAGTCTCCGGTTCTGAACCCACTTACTTGAATGTCCTTATACAGGCATGTGTCACCTCCTGACCTCCACAGTCCTCCAATGAACGACGTCTGGTTTGCCACCTGTACACTTTGGGCAGTTCAGACTTTTCTCATCTGTTGTTCCCTGTTGGTGGAACGCGCTGCCAGTTCACACCTTTAGTAGGGGCGTCCCTCTGTACCTTCAACAAACTCCTGAAGACCCAGCTCTTCAGAGAGTACCTCCTCTCCTAGCCTTAACAACAAGTGGACTTGCTAGATCTATCCTCCTTCTCAAGTTATCACTTGATCCCATGCAAATAGTATTTATATTGCAGCATTAACATGTCCTTGTGGCACTGTACCTTGATTGTTTCCCTTTTTCGTAAGTTGCTTTGGATATAAGCATCAGCAAAATGACTAAATGTGTGTATGTAATGTACTTTTTCCATCACAGGGCCTGAAGTAGTCACGAACCTCAATGTCACTGAAATCACAACCTCGTCTCTGTTTCTGAACTGGACTGAACCTGTGGGAAGGAGTTCCTTCTATATAGTGAAGTGGTCTGATGGAACAAATGTCAGGAATGACACTGTCACTGAAACAGAAAAACATGTCACTGGGCTGACTGCTGGAGTGCAGTACACACTTACAGTCATAACTGTGGCAGGAGATAGAAAATCACAAAGTGGACAGGTTGAGATTTCTCAATATACAAGTAAGATGATGAATTACATTTTTGTTGATGCTTGTAGTCTTTTTGCACCTCATCGTTACCCTGATGCTGTTTCTTTGTTACATACTGACGGGCAGACAATTGCTAACAATTTAGTTTTTATATTTTTTGCACAGTCAAAATTACACAGAAAAGACAAATATAACAAATAATGGAAAGAGCAGGGAGGGGCAAAAAGACTAATAAGTCTTATAGACACGTGCAGACTCTTAGTCTTGTTAAAACAAATGAACCAGAGGGTTGTCCTACCTGTACCTGAGAAGTACACTGATCAGCTTCAGTATGACGTAACTGTTACTGCAGTGACAGCTGACAATCTTACTTATGGGCACCATGAGCCCTGTTTCCCAATACACAAGTAAGTCTTTAACTGTACTTTCATATGGTCAGGTAGCAAAAGTGTAGTCAAGAACAACTGTTGGAGAAGTCTGTGATCAATCAGATGTCACTATGAGAAAAAATCCACATGTAGAATAAAGAGTCTGCTCATAGGAGAAGTTTCTGACTGCTGGTTTGAGCATCAGCTACAGTGATGCTATTGTTGTACTGGACTATGGTGATGACTGTAGGAGTTCAGCTGTGAAGCTAATTTGGTGTTTCTTCACTAATCACATGTGGCCCAAAACTCTGTTTAGATAGGAAACAAGGTCACAGATATAGCAGCTGAAATGAGGTTTCTCCAACCGTCCACGAGACAAAGATGTTGGATGGACTTCCAGCTGCATAGAAGCAGCTTGATAATGTTTCTGAGGCAACATGGCTCTGGTTGCACTGTTACTATTGTGGGCACATGTGAGCCCGCTGCTAATCAAGGTCCACTGGCTACCTGTTGCTGCCCGCATTGAATTCAAATCCTTAATGCATGCCTGCAAAGTAGTCTCCGGTTCTGAACCCACTTACTTGAATGTCCTTATACAGGCATGTGTCACCTCCTGACCTCCACAGTCCTCCAATGAACGACGCCTGGTTTGCCACCTGTACACTTTGGGCAGTTCAGACTTTTCTCATCTGTTGTTCTCTGTTGGTGGAACGCGCTGCCAGTTCACACCTTTAGTAGGGGCGTCCCTCTGTACCTTCAACAAACTCCTGAAGACCCAGCTCTTCAGAGAGTACCTCCTCTCCTAGCCTTAACAACAAGCGGACTTGCTAGACCTATCCCCCTTCTCAATTTATCACTTGATCCCATGCAAATAGTATTTAGTATTGGAGAAGTCTGTGATCAATCAGATGTCACTATGAGAAAAATCCACATGTAGAATAAAGAGTCTGTTCATAGAAGAAGTTTCTGACTGCTGGTTTGAGCATCAGCTACAGTGATGCTATTGTTGTACTGGACTATGGTGATGACTAGAGAGTACTCATGCGAATTCATAGATTTAAAATAGAGATGCATGGTGACATTACCTCAAAACTTTTGTTGTGTACCGCTTTTTTCATCACAGAGCCTGAAGTAGTCACGAACCTCAATGTCACTGAAATCACAACCTCGTCTCTGTTTCTGAACTGGACTGAACCTGTGGGAAGGAGTTCCTCCTATATAGTGAAGTGGTCTGATGGAACAAATGTCAGGAATGACACTGTCACTGAAACAGAAAAACATGTCACTGGGCTGACTGCTGGAGTGCAGTACACACTTACAGTCATAACTGTGGCAGGAGATGGCAAAACACAAAGTGGACAGGTTGAGATTTCTCAATATACAAGTAAGATGATGAATTACATTTTTGTTGATGCTTGTAGTCTTTTTGTACCTCATCGTTACCCTGATGCTGTTTCTTTGTTACATACTGATGGGCAGACAATTGCTATTAGTTTAGCTTTATTTTTTTGGTTTCATTTATTTGTACAGTAAAAATTATACAGAAATGACAAATATAACAAATAATGGAAAGAGCAGGGAGGGGCAAAAAAGATAAATAAGTCTTATAGATGCGTGCAGACTCTTAGTCTTGTTAAAACAAATGAACCAGAGGGTTTGTCCTACCTGTACCTGAGAAGTACACTGATCAGCTTCAGTATGACGTAACTGTTACTGCAGTGACAGCTGACAATCTTACTTATGGGCACATGAGCCCTGTTTCCCAATACACAAGTAAGTCTTTAACTGTACTTCATATGGTCAGGTAGCAAAAGTGTAGTCAAGACAACTGTTGGAGAAGTCTGTGATCAATCAGATGTCACTATGAGAAAAATCCACATGTAGAATAAAGAGTCTGCTCATAGGAGAAGTTTCTGACTGCTGGTTTGAGCATCAGCTACAGTGATGCTATTGTTGTACTGGACTATGGTGATGACTGTAGAGTTCAGCTGTGAAGCTAATTTGGTGTTTCTTCACTAATCACATGTGGCCCAAAACTCTGTTTAGATAGGAACAAGGTCACAGATATAGCAGCTGATATGAGGTTTCTCCAACCGTCCACGAGACAAAGATGTTGGATGGACTTCCAGCTGCATAGAAGCAGCTTGATAATGTTTCTGAGGCAACATGGCTCTGGTTGCACTGTTACTATTGTGGGCACATGTGAGCCCGCTGCTAATCGAGGTCCACTGGCTACCTGTTGCTGCCCGCATTGAATTCAAATCCTTATCCTTAATGCATGCCTGCAAAGTAGTCTCCGGTTCTGAACCCACTTACTTGAATGTCCTTATACAGGCATGTGTCACCTCCTGACCTCCACAGTCCTCCAATGAACGACGCCTGGTTTGCCACCTGTACACTTTGGGCAGTTCAGACTTTTCTCATCTGTTGTTCTCTGTTGGTGGAACGCGCTGCCAGTTCACACCTTTAGTAGGGGTGTCCCTCTGTACCTTCAACAAACTCCTGAAGACCCAGCTCTTCAGAGAGTACCTCCTCTCCTAGCCTTAACAACAAGCGGACTTGCTAGACCTATCCCCCTTCTCAAGTTATCACTTGATCCCATGCAAATAGTATTTAGTATTGGAGAAGTCTGTGATCAATCAGATGTCACTATGAGAAAAATCCACATGTAGAATAAAAAGTCTGTTCATAGAAGAAGTTTCTGACTGCTGGTTTGAGCATCAGCTACAGTGATGCTATTGTTGTACTGGACTATGGTGATGACTAGAGAGTACTCATGCGAATTTCATAGATTTAAAATAGAGATGCATGGTGACATTACCTCAAAACTTTTGTCGTGTACCGCTTTTTTCATCACAGAGCCTGAAGTAGTCACGAACCTCAATGTCACTGAAATCACAACCTCGTCTCTGTTTCTGAACTGGACTGAACCTGTGGGAAGGAGTTCCTCCTATATAGTGAAGTGGTCTGATGGAACAAATGTCAGGAATGACACTGTCACTGAAACAGAAAAACATGTCACTGGGCTGACTGCTGGAGTGCAGTACACACTTACAGTCATAACTGTGGCAAGAGATGGCAAAACACAAAGTGGACAGGTTGAGATTTCTCAATATACAAGTAAGATGATGAATTACATTTTTGTTGATGCTTGTAGTCTTTTTGTACCTCATCGTTACCCTGATGCTGTTTCTTTGTTACATACTGATGGGCAGACAATTGCTATTAGTTTAGCTTTATTTTTTTGGTTTCATTTATTTGTACAGTAAAAATTATACAGAAATGACAAATATAACAAATAATGGAAAGAGCAGGGAGGGGCAAAAAAGATTAATAAGTCTTATAGACGCGTGCAGACTCTTAGTCTTGTTAAAACAAATGAACCAGAGGGTTTGTCCTACCTGTACCTGAGAAGTACACTGATCAGCTTCAGTATGACGTAACTGTTACTGCAGTGACAGCTGACAATCTTACTTATGGGCACGTGAGCCCTGTTTCCCAATACACAAGTAAGTCTTTAACTGTACTTCATACGGTCAGGTAGCAAAAGTGTAGTCAAGACAACTGTTGGAGAAGTCTGTGATCAATCAGATGTCACTATGAGAAAAATCCACATGTAGAATAAAGAGTCTGTTCATAGAAGAAGTTTCTGACTGCTGGTTTGAGCATCAGCTACAGTGATGCTATTGTTGTACTGGACTATGGTGATGACTGTAGAGTTCAGCTGTGAAGCTAATTTGGTGTTTCTTCACTAATCACATGTGGCCCAAAACTCTGTTTAGATAGGAACAAGGTCACAGATATAGCAGCTGAAATGAGGTTTCTATTGTGGCAATATGACCGACAGAAAATAGTAGAGTCCACGAGACAGAGATGTTGGATGGACTTCCAGCTGCATAGAAGCAGCTTGATAATGTTTCTGAGGCAACATGGCTCTGGTTGCACTGTTACTATTGTGGGCACATGTGAGCCCGCTGCTAATCAAGGTCCACTGGCTACCTGTTGCTGCCCGCATTGAATTCAAATCCTTAATGCATGCCTGCAAAGTAGTCTCCGGTTCTGAACCCACTTACTTGAATGTCCTTATACAGGCATGTGTCACCTCCTGACCTCCACAGTCCTCCAATGAACGACGTCTGGTTTGCCACCTGTACACTTTGGGCAGTTCAGACTTTTCTCATCTGTTGTTCCCTGTTGGTGGAACGCGCTGCCAGTTCACACCTTTAGTAGGGGCGTCCCTCTGTACCTTCAACAAACTCCTGAAGACCCAGCTCTTCAGAGAGTACCTCCTCTCCTAGCCTTAACAACAAGTGGACTTGCTAGATCTATCCTCCTTCTCAAGTTATCACTTGATCCCATGCAAATAGTATTTATATTGCAGCATTAACATGTCCTTGTGGCACTGTACCTTGATTGTTTCCCTTTTTCGTAAGTTGCTTTGGATATAAGCATCAGCAAAATGACTAAATGTGTGTATGTAATGTACTTTTTCCATCACAGAGCCTGAAGTAGTCACAAACCTCAATGTCACTGAAATCACAACCTCGTCTCTGTTTCTGAACTGGACTGGAACTGTGGGAAGGAGTTCCTCCTATATAGTGAAGTGGTCTGATGGAACAAATGTCAGGAATGACACTGTCACTGAAACAGAAAAACATGTCACTGGGCTGACTGCTGGAGTGCAGTACACACTTACAGTCATAACTGTGGCAGGAGATGGCAAAACACAAAGTGGACAGGTTGAGATTTCTCAATATACAAGTAAGATGATGAATTACATTTTTGTTGATGCTTGTAGTCTTTTTGTACCTCATCGTCACCCTGATGTTGTTTCTTTGTTACATACTGATGGGCAGACAATTGCTATTAGTTTAGCTTTATTTTTTTGGTTTCATTTATTTGTACAGTAAAAATTATACAGAAATGACAAATATAACAAATAATGGAAAGAGCAGGGAGGGGCAAAAAAGATTAATAAGTCTTATAGATGCGTGCAGACTCTTAGTCTTGTTAAAACAAATGAACCAGAGGGTTTGTCCTACCTGTACCTGAGAAGTACACTGATCAGCTTCAGTATGACGTAACTGTTACTGCAGTGACAGCTGACAATCTTACTTATGGGCACATGAGCCCTGTTTCCCAATACACAAGTAAGTCTTTAACTGTACTTCATACGGTCAGGTAGCAAAAGTGTAGTCAAGACAACTGTTGGAGAAGTCTGTGATCAATCAGATGTCACTATGAGAAAAATCCACATGTAGAATAAAGAGTCTGCTCATAGGAGAAGTTTCTGACTGCTGGTTTGAGCATCAGCTACAGTGACGCTATTGTTGTACTGGACTATGGTGATGACTGTAGAGTTCAGCTGTGAAGCTAATTTGGTGTTTCTTCACTAATCACATGTGGCCCAAAACTCTGTTTAGATAGGAACAAGGTCACAGATATAGCAGCTGAAATGAGGTTTCTATTGTGGCAATATGACCGACAGAAAATAGTAGAGTCCACGAGACAGAGATGTTGGATGGACTTCCAGCTGCATAGAAGCAGCTTGATAATGTTTCTGAGGCAACATGGCTCTGGTTGCACTGTTACTATTGTGACTTTGACTCAAAGAGGGATTTAATAGATTCAAAGTAGAGATACAGATTAAATATTTGAAATAACAATTGAGAAATCAGACTTTACTTAAGTCAATATGCTACACAAGCCCTGACACAAGGTGTGGTCAACTTGCGACTCGATTCCTGTAACGTCCTTGTGTCGGACCTCCCAGCCAACACAGTGTAAAGAGGCAGCGCACCAGGTCTTCAATCAACCCAAGAGGGCACATGTGAGCCCGCTGCTAATCGAGCTCCACTGGCTACCTGTTGCTGCCCGCATTGAATTCAAATCCTTAATGCATGCCTGCAAGTAGTCTCCGGTTCTGAACCCACTTACTTGAATGTCCTTATACAGGCATGTGTCACCTCCTGACCTCCACAGTCCTCCAATGAACGACGCCTGGTTTGCCACCTGTACACTTTAGGCAGTTCAGACTTTTCTCATCTGTTGTTCCCTGTTGGTGGAACGCGCTGCCAGTTCACACCTTTAGTAGGGGCATCCCTCTGTACCTTCAACAAACTCCTGAAGACCCAGCTCTTCAGAGAGTACCTCCTCTCCTAGCCTTAACAACATGTGGACTTGCTAGATCTATCCTCCTTCTCAAGTTATCACTCGATCCCATGCAAATAGTATTTATATTGCAGCATTAACATGTCCTTGTGGCACTGTACCTTGATTGTTTCCCTTTTTCGTAAGTTGCTTTGGATATAAGCATCGGCAAATGACTAAATGTGTGTATGTAATGTACTTTTTCCATCACAGAGCCTGAAGTAGTCCACAAACCTCAATGTCACTGAAATCACAACCTCGTCTCTGTTTCTGAACTGGACTGGAACTGTGAGAAGGAGTTCCTCCTATATAGTGAAGTGGTCTGATGGAACAAATGTCAGGAATGACACTGTCACTAAAACAGAAAAACATGTCACTGGGCTGACTGCTGGAGTGGCAGTACACACTTACAGTCATAACTGTGGCAGGAGATGGCAAAACACAAGTGGACAGGTTGAGATTTCTCAATATACAAGTAAGATGATGAATTACATTTTTGTTGATGCTTGTAGTCTTTTTGTACCTCATCGTCACCCTGATGCTGTTTCTTTGTTACATACTGATGGGCAGACAATTGCTATTAGTTTAGCTTTATTTTTTGGTTTCATTTATTTGTACAGTAAAAATTATACAGAAATGACAAATATAACAAATAATGGAAAGAGCAGGGAGGGGCAAAAAAGATAAATAAGTCTTATAGATGCGTGCAGACTCTTAGTCTTGTTAAAACAAATGAACCAGAGGGTTTGTCCTACCTGTACCTGAGAAGTACACTGATCAGCTTCAGTATGACGTAACTGTTACTGCAGTGACAGCTGACAATCTTACTTATGGGCACATGAGCCCTGTTTCCCAATACACAAGTAAGTCTTTAACTGTACTTCATATGGTCAGGTAGCAAAAGTGTAGTCAAGACAACTGTTGGAGAAGTCTGTGATCAATCAGATGTCACTATGAGAA
Organism: Nibea albiflora; assembly: GCA_014281875.1. Taxonomy (NCBI): domain Eukaryota; kingdom Metazoa; phylum Chordata; class Actinopteri; family Sciaenidae; genus Nibea; species Nibea albiflora. The sequence continues at coordinate 15,610 of JABGLX010000450.1, forward strand.
AAATCCACATGTAGAATAAAGAGTCTGTTCATAGAAGAAGTTTCTGACTGCTGGTTTGAGCATCAGCTACAGTGATGCTATTGTTGTACTGGACTATGGTGATGACTGTAGAGTTTCAGCTGTGAAGCTAATTTGGTGTTTTCTTCACTAATCACATGTGGCCCAAAACTCTGTTTAGATAGGAACAAGGTCACAGATATAGCAGCTGAAATGAGGTTTCTCCAACCGTCCACAAGACAAAGATGTTGGATGGACTTCCAGCTGCATAGAAGCAGCTTGATAATGTTTCTGAGGCAACATGGCTCTGGTTGCACTGTTACTATTGTGGGCACATGTGAGCCCGCTGCTAATCAAGGTCCACTGGCTACCTGTTGCTGCCCGCATTGAATTCAAATCCTTAATGCATGCCTGCAAAGTAGTCTCCGGTTCTGAACCCACTTACTTGAATGTCCTTATACAGGCATGTGTCACCTCCTGACCTCCACAGTCCTCCAATGAACGACGCCTGGTTTGCCACCTGTACACTTTGGGCAGTTCAGGACTTTCTCATCTGTTGTTCCCTGTTGGTGGAACGCGCTGCCAGTTCACACCTTTAGTAGGGGCGTCCCTCTGTACCTTCAACAAACTCCTGAAGACCCAGCTCTTCAGAGAGTACCTCCTCTCCTAGCCTTAACAACAAGTGGACTTGCTAGATCTATCCCCCTTCTCAAGTTATCACTTGATCCCATGCAAATAGTATTTAGTATTGGAGAAGTCTGTGATCAATCAGATGTCACTATGAGAAAAATCCACATGTAGAATAAAGAGTCTGTTCATAGAAGAAGTTTCTGACTGCTGGTTTGAGCATCAGCTACAGTGATGCTATTGTTGTACTGGAATATGGTGATGACTAGAGAGTACTCATGCGAATTTCATAGATTTAAAATAGAGATGCATGGTGACATTACCTCAAAACTTTTGTCGTGTACCGCTTTTTTCATCACAGAGCCTGAAGTAGTCACGAACCTCAATGTCACTGAAATCACAACCTCGTCTCTGTTTCTGAACTGGACTGAACCTGTGGGAAGGAGTTCCTTCTATATAGTGAAGTGGTCTGATGGAACAAATGTCAGGAATGACACTGTCACTGAAACAGAAAAACATGTCACTGGGCTGACTGCTGGAGTGCAGTACACACTTACAGTCATAACTGTGGCAGGAGATGGCAAAACACAAAGTGGACAGGTTGAGATTTCTCAATATACAAGTAAGATGATGAATTACATTTTTGTTGATGCTTGTAGTCTTTTTGTACCTCATCGTCACCCTGATGCTGTTTCTTTGTTACATACTGATGGGCAGACAATTGCTATTAGTTTAGCTTTATTTTTTTGGTTTCATTTATTTGTACAGTAAAAATTATACAGAAATGACAAATATAACAAATAATGGAAAGAGCAGGGAGGGGCAAAAAAGACTAATAAGTCTTATAGACGCGTGCAGACTCTTAGTCTTGTTAAAACAAATGAACCAGAGGGTTTGTCCTACCTGTACCTGAGAAGTACACTGATCAGGTTCAGTATGACGTAACTGTTACTGCAGTGACAGCTGACAATCTTACTTATGGGCACATGAGCCCTGTTTCCCAATACACAAGTAAGTCTTTAACTGTACTTCATATGGTCAGGTAGCAAAAGTGTAGTCAAGACAACTGTTGGAGAAGTCTGTGATCAATCAGATGTCACTATGAGAAAAATCCACATGTAGAATAAAGAGTCTGCTCATAGGAGAAGTTTCTGACTGCTGGTTTGAGCATCAGCTACAGTGATGCTATTGTTGTACTGGACTATGGTGATGACTGTAGAGTTCAGCTGTGAAGCTAATTTGGTGTTTCTTCACTAATCACATGTGGCCCAAAAACTCTGTTTAGATAGGAACAAGGTCACAGATATAGCAGCTGAAATGAGGTTTCTCCAACCGTCCACGAGACAAAGATGTTGGATGGACTTCCAGCTGCATAGAAGCAGCTTGATAATGTTTCTGAGGCAACATGGCTCTGGTTGCACTGTTACTATTGTGGGCACATGTGAGCCCGCTGCTAATCGAGGTCCACTGGCTACCTGTTGCTGCCCGCATTGAATTCAAATCCTTATCCTTAATGCATGCCTGCAAAGTAGTCTCCGGTTCTGAACCCACTTACTTGAATGTCCTTATACAGGCATGTGTCACCTCCTGACCTCCACAGTCCTCCAATGAACGACGCCTGGTTTGCCACCTGTACACTTTGGGCAGTTCAGACTTTTCTCATCTGTTGTTCTCTGTTGGTGGAACGCGCTGCCAGTTCACACCTTTAGTAGGGGTGTCCCTCTGTACCTTCAACAAACTCCTGAAGACCCAGCTCTTCAGAGAGTACCTCCTCTCCTAGCCTTAACAACAAGCGGACTTGCTAGACCTATCCCCCTTCTCAAGTTATCACTTGATCCCATGCAAATAGTATTTAGTATTGGAGAAGTCTGTGATCAATCAGATGTCACTATGAGAAAAATCCACATGTAGAATAAAAAGTCTGTTCATAGAAGAAGTTTCTGACTGCTGGTTTGAGCATCAGCTACAGTGATGCTATTGTTGTACTGGACTATGGTGATGACTAGAGAGTACTCATGCGAATTTCATAGATTTAAAATAGAGATGCATGGTGACATTACCTCAAAACTTTTGTCGTGTACCGCTTTTTTCATCACAGAGCCTGAAGTAGTCACGAACCTCAATGTCACTGAAATCACAACCTCGTCTCTGTTTCTGAACTGGACTGAACCTGTGGGAAGGAGTTCCTCCTATATAGTGAAGTGGTCTGATGGAACAAATGTCAGGAATGACACTGTCACTGAAACAGAAAAACATGTCACTGGGCTGACTGCTGGAGTGCAGTACACACTTACAGTCATAACTGTGGCAGGAGATGGCAAAACACAAAGTGGACAGGTTGAGATTTCTCAATATACAAGTAAGATGATGAATTACATTTTTGTTGATGCTTGTAGTCTTTTTGTACCTCATCGTTACCCTGATGCTGTTTCTTTGTTACATACTGATGGGCAGACAATTGCTATTAGTTTAGCTTTATTTTTTTTGGTTTCATTTATTTGTACAGTAAAAAATTATACAGAAATGACAAATATAACAAATAATGGAAAAGAGCAGGGAGGGGCAAAAAAGATTAATAAGTCTTATAGACGCGTGCAGACTCTTAGTCTTGTTAAAACAAATGAACCAGAGGGTTTGTCCTACCTGTACCTGAGAAGTACACTGATCAGCTTCAGTATGACGTAACTGTTACTGCAGTGACAGCTGACCAATCTTACTTATGGGCACGTGAGCCCTGTTTCCCAATACACAAGTAAGTCTTTAACTGTACTTCATACGGTCAGGTAGCAAAAGTGTAGTCAAGACAACTGTTGGAGAAGTCTGTGATCAATCAGATGTCACTATGAGAAAAATCCACATGTAGAATAAAGAGTCTGTTCATAGAAGAAGTTTCTGACTGCTGGTTTGAGCATCAGCTACAGTGATGCTATTGTTGTACTGGACTATGGTGATGACTGTAGAGTTCAGCTGTGAAGCTAATTTGGTGTTTCTTCACTAATCACATGTGGCCCAAAACTCTGTTTAGATAGGAACAAGGTCACAGATATAGCAGCTGAAATGAGGTTTCTATTGTGGCAATATGACCGACAGAAAATAGTAGAGTCCACGAGACAGAGATGTTGGATGGACTTCCAGCTGCATAGAAGCAGCTTGATAATGTTTCTGAGGCAACATGGCTCTGGTTGCACTGTTACTATTGTGGGCACATGTGAGCCCGCTGCTAATCAAGGTCCACTGGCTACCTGTTGCTGCCCGCCATTGAATTCAAATCCTTAATGCATGCCTGCAAAGTAGTCTCCGGTTCTGAACCCACTTACTTGAATGTCCTTATACAGGCATGTGTCACCTCCTGACCTCCACAGTCCTCCAATGAACGACGTCTGGTTTGCCACCTGTACACTTTGGGCAGTTCAGACTTTTCTCATCTGTTGTTCCCTGTTGGTGGAACGCGCTGCCAGTTCACACCTTTAGTAGGGGCGTCCCTCTGTACCTTCAACAAACTCCTGAAGACCCAGCTCTTCAGAGAGTACCTCCTCTCCTAGCCTTAACAACAAGTGGACTGCTAGATCTATCCTCCTTCTCAAGTTATCACTTGATCCCATGCAAATAGTATTTATATTGCAGCATTAACATGTCCTTGTGGCACTGTACCTTGATTGTTTCCCTTTTCGTAAGTTGCTTTGGATATAAGCATCAGCAAAATGACTAAATGTGTGTATGTAATGTACTTTTTCCATCACAGAGCCTGAAGTAGTCACAAACCTCAATGTCACTGAAATCACAACCTCGTCTCTGTTTCTGAACTGGACTGGAACTGTGGGAAGGAGTTCCTCCTATATAGTGAAGGGTCTGATGGAACAAATGTCAGGAATGACACTGTCACTGAAACAGAAAAACATGTCACTGGGCTGACTGCTGGAGTGCAGTACACACTTACAGTCATAACTGTGGCAGGAGATGGCAAAACACAAAGTGGACAGGTTGAGATTTCTCAATATACAAGTAAGATGATGAATTACATTTTGTTGATGCTTGTAGTCTTTTGTACCCTCATCGTCACCCTGATGTTGTTTCTTTGTTACATACTGATGGGCAGACAATTGCTATTAGTTTAGCTTTATTTTTTTGGTTTCATTTATTTGTACAGTAAAAATTATACAGAAATGACAAATATAACAAATAATGGAAAGAGCAGGGAGGGGCAAAAAAGATTAATAAGTCTTATAGATGCGTGCAGACTCTTAGTCTTGTTAAAACAAATGAACCAGAGGGTTTGTCCTACCTGTACCTGAGAAGTACACTGATCAGCTTCAGTATGACGTAACTGTTACTGCAGTGACAGCTGACAATCTTACTTATGGGCACATGAGCCCTGTTTCCCAATACACAAGTAAGTCTTTAACTGTACTTCATACGGTCAGGTAGCAAAAGTGTAGTCAAGACAACTGTTGGAGAAGTCTGTGATCAATCAGATGTCACTATGAGAAAAATCCACATGTAGAATAAAGAGTCTGCTCATAGGAGAAGTTTCTGACTGCTGGTTTGAGCATCAGCTACAAGTGACGCTATTGTTGTACTGGACTATGGTGATGACTGTAGAGTTCAGCTGTGAAGCTAATTTGGTGTTTCTTCACTAATCACATGTGGCCCAAAACTCTGTTTAGATAGGAACAAGGTCACAGATATAGCAGCTGAAATGAGGTTTCTATTGTGGCAATATGACCGACAGAAAATAGTAGAGTCCACGAGACAGAGATGTTGGATGGACTTCCAGCTGCATAGAAGCAGCTTGATAATGTTTCTGAGGCAACATGGCTCTGGTTGCACTGTTACTATTGTGACTTTGACTCAAAGAGGGATTTAATAGATTCAAAGTAGAGATACAGATTAAATATTTGAAATAACAATTGAGAAATCAGACTTTACTTAAGTCAATATGCTACACAAGCCCTGACACAAGGTGTGGTCAACTTGCGACTCGATTCCTGTAACGTCCTTGTGTCGGACCTCCCAGCCAACACAGTGTAAAGAGGCAGCGCACCAGGTCTTCAATCAACCCAAGAGGGCACATGTGAGCCCGCTGCTAATCGAGCTCCACTGGCTACCTGTTGCTGCCCGCATTGAATTCAAATCCTTAATGCATGCCTGCAAAGTAGTCTCCGGTTCTGAACCCACTTACTTGAATGTCCTTATACAGGCATGTGTCACCTCCTGACCTCCACAGTCCTCCAATGAACGACGCCTGGTTTGCCACCTGTACACTTTAGGCAGTTCAGACTTTTCTCATCTGTTGTTCCCTGTTGGTGGAACGCGCTGCCAGTTCACACCTTTAGTAGGGGCATCCCTCTGTACCTTCAACAAACTCCTGAAGACCCAGCTCTTCAGAGAGTACCTCCTCTCCTAGCCTTAACAACATGTGGACTTGCTAGATCTATCCTCCTTCTCAAGTTATCACTCGATCCCATGCAAATAGTATTTATATTGCAGCATTAACATGTCCTTGTGGCACTGTACCTTGATTGTTTCCCTTTTTCGTAAGTTGCTTTGGATATAAGCATCGGCAAAATGACTAAATGTGTGTATGTAATGTACTTTTTCCATCACAGAGCCTGAAGTAGTCACAAACCTCAATGTCACTGAAATCACAACCTCGTCTCTGTTTCTGAACTGGACTGGAACTGTGAGAAGGAGTTCCTCCTATATAGTGAAGTGGTCTGATGGAACAAATGTCAGGAATGACACTGTCACTAAAACAGAAAAACATGTCACTGGGCTGACTGCTGGAGTGCAGTACACACTTACAGTCATAACTGTGGCAGGAGATGGCAAAACACAAAGTGGACAGGTTGAGATTTCTCAATATACAAGTAAGATGATGAATTACATTTTTGTTGATGCTTGTAGTCTTTTTGTACCTCATCGTCACCCTGATGCTGTTTCTTTGTTACATACTGATGGGCAGACAATTGCTATTAGTTTAGCTTTATTTTTTTGGTTTCATTTATTTGTACAGTAAAAATTATACAGAAATGACAAATATAACAAATAATGGAAAGAGCAGGGAGGGGCAAAAAAGATAAATAAGTCTTATAGATGCGTGCAGACTCTTAGTCTTGTTAAAACAAATGAACCAGAGGGTTTGTCCTACCTGTACCTGAGAAGTACACTGATCAGCTTCAGTATGACGTAACTGTTACTGCAGTGACAGCTGACAATCTTACTTATGGGCACATGAGCCCTGTTTCCCAATACACAAGTAAGTCTTTAACTGTACTTCATATGGTCAGGTAGCAAAAGTGTAGTCAAGACAACTGTTGGAGAAGTCTGTGATCAATCAGATGTCACTATGAGAAAAATCCACATGTAGAATAAAGAGTCCTGTTCATAGAAGAAGTTTCTGACTGCTGGTTTGAGCATCAGCTACAGTGATGCTATTGTTGTACTGGACTATGGTGATGACTGTAGAGTTCAGCTGTGAAGCTAATTTGGTGTTTCTTCACTAATCACATGTGGCCCAAAACTCTGTTTAGATAGGAACAAGGTCACAGATATAGCAGCTGAAATGAGGTTTCTCCAACCGTCCACAAGACAAAGATGTTGGATGGACTTCCAGCTGCATAGAAGCAGCTTGATAATGTTTCTGAGGCAACATGGCTCTGGTTGCACTGTTACTATTGTGGGCACATGTGAGCCCGCTGCTAATCAAGGTCCACTGGCTACCTGTTGCTGCCCGCATTGAATTCAAATCCTTAATGCATGCCTGCAAAGTAGTCTCCGGTTCTGAACCCACTTACTTGAATGTCCTTATACAGGCATGTGTCACCTCCTGACCTCCACAGTCCTCCAATGAACGACGCCTGGTTTGCCACCTGTACACTTTGGGCAGTTCAGACTTTTCTCATCTGTTGTTCCCTGTTGGTGGAACGCGCTGCCAGTTCACACCTTTAGTAGGGGCGTCCCTCTGTACCTTCAACAAACTCCTGAAGACCCAGCTCTTCAGAGAGTACCTCCTCTCCTAGCCTTAACAACAAGTGGACTTGCTAGATCTATCCCCCTTCTCAAGTTATCACTTGATTCCCATGCAAATAGTATTTAGTATTGGAGAAGTCTGTGATCAATCAGATGTCACTATGAGAAAAATCCACATGTAGAATAAAGAGTCTGTTCATAGAAGAAGTTTCTGACTGCTGGTATTGAGCATCAGCTACAGTGATGCTATTGTTGTACTGGAATATGGTGATGACTAGAGAGTACTCATGCGAATTTCATAGATTTAAAATAGAGATGCATGGTGACATTACCTCAAAACTTTTGTCGTGTACCGCTTTTTTTCATCACAGAGCCTGAAGTAGTCACGAACCTCAATGTCACTGAAATCACAACCTCGTCTCTGTTTCTGAACTGGACTGAACCTGTGGGAAGGAGTTCCTTCTATATAGTGAAGTGGTCTGATGGAACAAATGTCAGGAATGACACTGTCACTGAAACAGAAAAACATGTCACTGGGCTGACTGCTGGAGTGCAGTACACACTTACAGTCATAACTGTGGCAGGAGATGGCAAAACACAAAGTGGACAGGTGAGATTTCTCAATATACAAGTAAGATGATGAATTACATTTTTGTTGATGCTTGTAGTCTTTTTGTACCTCATCGTCACCCTGATGCTGTTTCTTTGTTACATACTGATGGGCAGACAATTGCTATTAGTTTAGCTTTATTTTTTGGTTTCATTTATTTGTACAGTAAAAATTATACAGAAATGACAAATATAACAAATAATGGAAAGAGCAGGGAGGGGCAAAAAAGACTAATAAGTCTTATAGACGCGTGCAGACTCTTAGTCTTGTTAAAACAAATGAACCAGAGGGTTTGTCCTACCTGTACCTGAGAAGTACACTGATCAGGTTCAGTATGACGTAACTGTTACTGCAGTGACAGCTGACAATCTTACTTATGGGCACATGAGCCCTGTTTCCCAATACACAAGTAAGTCTTTAACTGTACTTCATACGGTCAGGTAGCAAAAGTGTAGTCAAGACAACTGTTGGAGAAGTCTGTGATCAATCAGATGTCACTATGAGAAAAATCCACATGTAGAATAAAGAGTCTGCTCATAGGAGAAGTTTCTGACTGCTGATTTGAGCATAGCCATAGTGATGCTATTGTTGTACTGGACTATGGTGATGACTGTAGAGTTCAGCTGTGAAGCTAATTTGGTGTTTCTTCACTAATCACATGTGGCCCAAAACTCTGTTTAGATAGGAACAAGGTCACAGATATAGCAGCTGAAATGAGGTTCTCCAACCGTCCACGAGACAAAGATGTTGGATGGACTTCCAGCTGCATAGAAGCAGCTTGATAATGTCTCTGAGGCAAACATGGCTCTGGTTGCACTGTTACTATTGTGGGCACATGTGAGCCCGCTGCTAATCGAGGTCCACTGGCTACCTGTGCTGCCCGCATTGAATTCAAATCCTTAATGCATGCCTGCAAAGTAGTCTCCGGTTCTGAACCCACTTACTTGAATGTCCTTATACAGGCATGTGTCACCTCCTGACCTCCACAGTCTCCAATGAACGACGCCTGGTTTGCCACCTGTACACTTTGGGCAGTTCAGACTTTTCTCATCTGTTGTTCCCTGTTGGTGGAACGCGCTGCCAGTTCACACTTTTAGTAGGGGCGTCCCTCTGTACCTTCAACAAACTCCTGAAGACCCAGCTCTTCAGAGAGTACCTCTCTCCTAGCCTTAACAACATGTGGACTGCTAGATCTATCCTCCTTCTCAAGTTATCACTCGATCCCATGCAAATAGTATTTATATGCAGCATTAACATGTCCTTGTGGCACTATACCTTGATTGTTTCACCTTTTTCGTAGTTGCTTTGGATATAAGCATCGGCAAAATGACTAATGTGTGTATGTAATGTACTTTTTCCATCACAGAGCCTGAAGTAGTCACGAACCTCATAATCACTGAAATCACAACCTCGTCTCTGTTTCTGAACTGGACTGGACCTGTGGGAAGGAGTTCCTTCTATATAGTGAAGTGGTCTGATGGAACAAATGTCAGGAATGACACTGTCACTGAAACAGAAAAAAATGTCACTGGGCTGACTGCTGGAGTGCAGTACACACTTACAGTCATAACTGTGGCAGGAGATAGAAAATCACAAAGTGGACAGGTTGAGATTTCTCAATATACAAGTAAGATGATGAATTACATTTTTGTTGATGCTTGTAGTCTTTTTGCACCTCATCGTTACCCTGATGCTGTTTCTTTGTCACATACTGACGGGCAGAACAATTGCTAACAATTTAGTTTTTATATTTTTTGCACAGTCAAAATTACACAGAAAAGACAAATATAACAAATAATGGAAAGAGGCAGGGAGGGGCAAAAAAGATTAATAAGTCTTATAGATGCGTGCAGACTCTTAGTCCTTGTTAAAACAAATGAACCAGAGGGTTTGTCCTACCTGTACCTGAGAAGTACACTGATCAGCTTCAGTATGACGTAACTGTTACTGCAGTGACAGCTGACAATCTTACTTATGGGCACCATGAGCCCTGTTTCCCAATACACAAGTAAGTCTTTAACTGTACTTCATATGGTCAGGTAGCAAAAGTGTAGTCAAGACAACTGTTGGAGAAGTCTGTGATCAATCAGATGTCACTATGAGAAAAATCCACATGTAGAATAAAGAGTCTGTTCATAGAAGAAGTTTCTGGACTGCTGGTTTGAGCATCAGCTACAGTGATGCTATTGTTGTACTGGACTATGGTGATGACTGTAGAGTTCAGCTGTGAAGCTAATTTGGTGTTTCTTCACTAATCACATTGTGGCCAAAACTCTGTTTAGATAGAACAAGGTCACAGATATAGCAGCTGAAATGAGGTTTCTCCAACCGTCCACGAGACAAAGATGTTGGATGGACTTCCAGCTGCATAGAAGCAGCTGATAATGTTTCTGAGGCAACATGGCTCTGGTTGCACTGTTACTATTGTGGGCACATGTGAGCCCGCTGCTAATCGAGCTCCACTGGCTACCTGTTGCTGCCCGCATTGAATTCAAATCCTTAATGCATGCCGCAAAGTAGTCTCCGGTTCTGAACCCACTTACTTGAATGTCCTTATACAGGCATGTGTCACCTCCTGACCTCCACAGTCCTCCAATGAACGACGCCTGGTTTGCCACCTGTACACTTTGGGCAGTTCAGACTTTTCTCATGTGTTGTTCCCTGTTGGTGGAACGCGCTGCCAGTTCACACCTTTAGTAGGGGCGCCCCTCTGTACCTTCAACAAACTCCTGAAGACCCAGCTCTTCGAGAGTACCTCCTCTCCTAGCTCTTAACAACAAGCGGACTTGCTAGATCTATCCCCCTTCTCAGGTTTATCACTTGATCCCATGCAAATAGTATTTATATTGCAGCATTACATGTCCTTGTGGCACTGTACCATTATTGTTTCCTTTTTTCGTAAGTTGCTTGGATATAAGCATCAGCAAAATGACTAAATGTGTGTATGTAATGTACTTTTTCCATCACAGGGCCTGAAGTAGTCACGAACCTCAATGTCACTGAAATCACAACCTCGTCTCTGTTTCTGAACTGGACTGGAACTGTGAGAAGGAGTCTCCTATATAGTGAAGTGGTCTGATGGAACAAATGTCAGGAATGACACTGTCACTGAAACAGAAAAACATGTCACTGGGCTGACTGCTGGGAGTGCAGTACACACTTACAGTCATAACTGTGGCAGGAGATGGCAAAACACAAAGTGGACAGGTTGAGATTTCTCAATATACAAGTAAGATGATGAATTACATTTTTGTTGATGCTTGTAGTCTTTTTGTACCTCATCGTTACCCCTGATGCTGTTTCTTTGTTACATACTGATGGGCAGACAATTGCTATTAGTTTAGCTTTATTTTTTTGGTTTCATTTATTTGTACAGTAAAAATTATACAGAAATGACAAATATAACAATAATGGAAAGAGCAGGGAGGGGCAAAAAAGATTAATAAGTCTTATAGATGCGTGCAGACTCTTAGTCTTGTTAAAACAAATGAACCAGAGGGTTTGTCCTACCTGTACCTGAGAAGTACACTGATCAGCTTCAGTATGACGTAACTGTTTACTGCCAGTGACAGCTGACAATCTTACTTATGGGCACATGAGCCCTGTTTCCCAATACACAAGTAAGTCTTTAACTGTACTTCATATGGTCAGGTAGCAAAAGTGTAGTCAAGACAACTGTTGGAGAAGTCTGTGATCAATCAGATGTCACTATGAGAAAAATCCACATGTAGAATAAAGAGTCTGTTCATAGAAGAAGTTTCTGACTGCTGGTTTGAGCATCAGCTACAGTGATGCTATTGTTGTACTGGACTATGGTGATGACTAGAGAGTACTCATGAGAATGTCATAGATTTAAAATAGAGATGCATGGTAACATTACCTCAAAACTTTCGTTGTGTACCGATTTTTTCATCACAGGACCTGAAGTAGTCACGGACCTCACTGTCACTGAAATCACAACCTCGTCTCTGTTTCTGAACTGGACTCGACCTGTGGGAAGGAGCTCCTTCTATATAGTGAAGTGGTCTAATGGAACAAATGTCTGGAATGACACTGAAACAGAAAAACATGAAACAAATGTCACTGGGCTGACTGCTGGAGTGCAGTACACACTTACAGTCATAACTGTGGCAGGAGATGGCAAAACACAAAGTGGACAGGTTGAGATTTCTCAATATACAAGTAAGATGATGAATTACATTTTTGTTGATGCATGTAGTCTTTTTGTACCTCATCGTTACCCTGATGCTGTTTCTTTGTTACATAGTGACGGACAGACAATTGCTAACAATTTAGTTTTATTTATTCGCACAGTCAAAATTACATAGAATTAAATCCTTTCCTCTCGTCTCCTCTCCTCCCTAGAACCTGGTAAATTGATTTACATTCTGTGTCCTCAAACACTTCCTACATCTCCCTGAACTGGATCCAACCATCTGGTGTGGTGTTCAAGTACAGGGTGGAGTGGAACAATGGTGGAGCGCCAATGCACAGATACACAGATGATTCCGCCACAGTGCTATCAGACTTGATCCCTAGGTACTAAATACAATATTGCAATCTTTGCTGTCAATGAAGCTAATACAACAGGAGATCCTTACACATTCAGCTCAGTCACAGGTAAGCCCCACTTTGGATATTCAACATCCTTCCTGATGAAAAAAATCATGTACAGTACACGTGAAATGCTAGAGTTGTAACCAACATGCTGATTTTAATGCCTTGATCTTGCTATCAGACCTCATCACAGCTTTCCCCAGATAATGTAATTTTATTTTTCCAATTTTCTCAAAGCCAAACTGACTTAATTGACTAATCTTGAAATAAAATATATGAAAATGTTCTAATAAAAAATATTAGAAATTAGAAGTATGGTGTATGATTTACTAATACATATTCATCAAATTGCAATATAATATTAGGTTTTTAATTGACTAAATAGGCATTTATAACAAATATATATATTTTTCTATATTTTTATAATAATTGGGGTTGGGACCCAGAGGCTCAAATGTAAGGCCTACGTGTGTTTTTGCAAGGTACCTAACCCCTAACTGCTCGCACTGTGCTGCTACGTGGCATTACTCCACCATGTCGATAGGCCCTTTTTTGTGTGTGGTTGTATTTTGGGCCTACATAAGAAAAATTTCCCCTCAGAGGGATCAATAAAGTTAATCTTTTCCTGAAAATGTGGCACATCATAAATGAATAATTTACTTCTTCATGGTATAGGACCTGACCAACCTGTGGGCATTATAAGTACAGCATCAGGAACTCAAAACCTGGACATCAGCTGGAGTCTGCCTACAGGAAGGGTTGATCACTATGTGGTGAACATCTCAAATGCGCAATTGGATTACTTTGACAGCCACATAACCACAGTCAACATGACCAACTTCACTGATTTAAAACCTGGGAGAGTCTTTAATATCACCGTGACTGCTGTGGCTGGAAGCTTCTATAGTACGTCTCTCCAGACTCCACTTGCAACTCGTAAGTTCAGCACACTAAACCGTAAATGATTTCATGAGTTTTCAGATATCGTGCAGCTGAATGTAAGAGTTTTTTTTTTATTGTAGTTTATTTTGGTGGGTTTAAACCTTTTGACCAATCAGACATGACCAATCAGTATTAATAAGTAATAAATGTATTTGTGCATCTGTACCATTTATTCATACCTCCTAGGTCCCATACCTCCTGATTACATCACCATCAGTGAGAGGACAAACTCTTCGCTGGGTCTGGAAATTGGCCAATTCCCCAGGTGATGGCGGGTGCTCCAGACATCACCTACTATATCACCTACCAGGTGGAGGCTGGCAAAGTACAAAGAAGCACCATTGTCAACAAACATATTGCTGTCCTCGCTTTCCTCTGGAACAAGCTACAATATAAGTTAGTGACAGGTGGACCCCAAGATTTAAACAGCACAGCTGTCTATAATTCCACTTTTACTCGTAAGTACAAAAGGGTGGAAACCAAAGCATGTATGCTTAGACTGCTTAAATTAATTTACTATATAACTCAGCACCTAAAAATAGGTACAGCATGTTACATGGCATGAATTATAAATAGTTAAATGTGACCTCATTCTTTTCTTATTCAGTTTCAGCTTTTAATTAACATTTTCCTTCATTTGTCATTTTTCTAGAGGCCGAACCCCGTGTTGAAACCTCGTAGCCAGCCCTAAATCCACAACCTCAGTAGAATTGAAGTGGTCATACCCGCACGAAGTCAAATCATATTACAAATACCGTGTGTTCAACACAACAGTCACCATTAATGAAACTACCATTAATGAAACTGTAATTGGAAACCTTGAGCCAGGAACTAGATACAGTATGAATGTCACAACAATAGCATCAGAAGGAATCGAATCCACGGAGGAAGAGACATCCAGTTACACAAGTAAGGCCTTAAACATCTTCGCATTGTTGATGCATTAAGAGATTATCTACCATCAGAACTTTTAAACAGTATAAACATTTCAAACCACAAAAATGTAAAAATACATTTGTTTTTTTGTCTTACAAAACCCTGTATTTGCTGCAGTGCCCAAAGCAGTGACCAACCTCATCGCAGAGTTCGTGAACACAACGGCCATCAAGCTGACGTGGCTCAGACAGAGCGATCATAAGCCTTCCTACTCCTATGAGGTGATAGCACTCCTGGGTGCCACGATGGTTAAGAATGGATCAACTAAGAATGAGACTTATACCTTCTCCATGCTGACCCCTGGAACACTGTACACTTTTAAAGTCTTTACAGTTGTAGAAGAGGTCAGGGTCCATGGTGGAAACCACAGAGAATTTCACAAGTATGTCTTCCTGAAATGTGTTTTATATTGATGCACTTTCCCTGGCTAAACAGATATTATTCCTCAAGGAAATTGCAATCAGTAGCTCTATCCAATGACTAACAAAACTCGTTACGTATTGATGATTTATTTAAAGGGGTACTCAAGTAGATTAATAGTTTCATAGTTAGGGGACTTGTGAGATAGCGCTTAGCCTCTTTATTCATTATTTGGGTCCTCACTAGCTTCCACTGAAGTGATCGCTAGTCATCCTGGGGTTCACACAAGAACAACGACAATAATAAGACAGCAATCTAAAATCATTTAGTATGAATGAGACAAGAAACTGCACTGTAAGCCAGATATAAATAAGTGAAATGATTGTAGATGTGAAACAATAAGTAGAATACAAACAAAAAAAGACACCAACACATCAAAAACTCAAAGTAAAGTTAAAAAAAAAAAGTTGTTGTGTGGATTAATACATTTTTGTATGGCTATTTGTCAATCATGTCACAGATTATAATTTCAACAATGAAACTCTTTGATTAGACCCCCCCCCCCTTTACCCACTCGACCTTCGACCCACTAAACCCTAATTTTACATAGTTGTCAAGATAAGTCAAAACTGCTGGCACAGAACTACATATTATGTCAGAGAGGCGAGGAGTGCACTAGAACATCCATTCTGACGATACCATTCTTTTCTGCAAGTCTAGCCATGGTACCATTAACTCCCAGAAGTAATTCAGTCAAATTTAATTTGGTCATAATTTGGTCACACTTGATTGCATTTGGAATACATAACTGTGTTAAAATGATTCTGTTATGACCCAACCATGTATATTTATTCAAGTTCATATGATCTGTGTAAATATATCCGACTTTTTGGTTCTGCAGAGCCTGAAGCAGTTTCTGACATCACAGTCATAGGAAGCACAACAAATCTATCGGTGCACTGGAGGCCTGCATCTGGAGAGGTGGCCTTCTACACTGTCCTGGTGCACAGGGACAACCAGTTGGTGAAAAACAGTACAGATCTGAGCAACAGTACAGAGAACAAACTGTTTCTGGGCCTGAAGCCAGGAGTGCGTTACTGTGTAACGGTGGTCACCAAAAGTGGACCTTTGGAGACGAACAGTTCACCTGTTTGCAATGCAACATGTGAGTTACACAGAATTCATAACTTATAAACCTGTGCATGCTATGTTCTGCATGTATTTTGACCAATATATATATATATATATATATATATATATTAGAAATGCCTTTATTCTTTGAATTGAGCATTAATGAAACAGTATTTCTTCTCCTGTTCCTGTTCAGTTCCTAATCCTCCTGGTGCCATCATGG
This sequence comes from Nibea albiflora, assembly GCA_014281875.1. Taxonomy (NCBI): domain Eukaryota; kingdom Metazoa; phylum Chordata; class Actinopteri; family Sciaenidae; genus Nibea; species Nibea albiflora. Next base: position 31,962 of record JABGLX010000450.1, read on the forward strand.
TGGACTTTCAGACTGTGGAATCCATCAACTTTATCTGGTCCTTACCAGAGGACATGGACCATAATCAGTACAACTTCAGTGTGTCCACCATTAATGGCTCTATTCAGACTGAAAACAACTCGTTCCTGCTCAACAATCTCGAATCTGGAACCCCCCTACAATATCACTATTGTTACTGTCAGCCTGGAGAACTATGAAAGCACAGCGGTGACAACAGAAAACTACACCCGTGAGTGTAATTAAAATTCACCCGATCACAGCAGACTGAGCTGTAATTAGCTATACTACTACCACCAAATGTGGTGTTTAAGTTCGTTCATTATTACTATGTTCTGATGTAGTGACATAAAAAATGTAAAAACTGTATATTTACACGATATTTCCCAATTGCATGAGCTGAGTTTTTAGTTTTATGATTCACTATTTTATTCTTAGTTTTAGTAACGATAATAACCTTCAGATTCTGATATGCATAGTGATATTATTCAACTGCTTTATGAGCCAGATGTTTGAATTTAATCATAGACGCACCACAAGATATGATATGTACAGAATTGCAATGAATTGACTTCCAACTGCTTATTTGTAATAACTGTTATGCCTGTGTAGCAAACCACAGATGCTATTTATATTATTTTGCCCAAATCTGACCACGTACCTGTTCCATATATCCACTGTATCTCATCTGTCTCATTTTCAAAGGACCTTATCCTGTAACCAAGCTGAAAGAGACAAAAATCACCACAGATGCAGTGACTTTGGTGTGGGAGCAGCCGGAGAGCAAACCTCACTACTCTTATGTAGTGCAGACATCCAACAGCTCCTCTGATTTAATGCAGACATCCAACAGCTCCATTTATAAGAATGTCTCGGTCACTGGACTTAACTCCGGGACCAACTACAGCTTCACTGTCATTACACGTACAGCAGATGGCACTCAGTCATCTCCTGTGACCGTGTCCTACTTCACACGTATGTACAGTATATATCCTGTCCAAGAAAAACTAAATGCGCAAAGCAGCCAAATTAAGTAACAATTACACAATTACAGTTTATCAGTATTTCTTTATGTTAAACCTTTTGGCAACCTTTGAACTGAAGGGATTGCTGCTTATTTGATTGCCTGAATATGAGATGTGCTTTATGTTTCTTCCTGCTCTGTTTGTAGGGCCATATGGTATTGGACAGTTGGATGCTGAAACTTTAAACACGACTGCTGTACGTCTGGATTGGGCGAAACCATTGCAAGACAAAGCCGAATATACATATAGGGTTGAGACTACAGGCTTTGACTTCCAAAACAAAACCGTCGACAAAGAAGTTTCAACAACAACAACAATCTCAGAGCTCACCCCCGGAGTCAACAACACGTTCTGTGTTTTGGTAATTGCCGCAAATGGCATCGAAGGAGAACCAGTCTGTACATCTCAGTACACTAGTAAGGCTTTTGTTACCCGTCATGGTTGTACTTTATTTCAAATTGTCAGCATGACTGATCACTCTTAATCCTCCTCACATTAACAGAGCCGGAGACAGTGCAACCCAGTGTCTCCAGCCGGGGCTCCAATAGTTCAATCCTCGTGTCATGGACCAAACCTCCTGGGAGAGTGGAGATGTACATGGTCCATCTAAATGGCACTTCCAAAACAGTTCCAAAACAACTGAGCTCTAACAGTACCTCCTGGCTGTTTGAGGACCTGTCCGCTGGAAGGCTTTACACTGCCGTAGTAACCACATTTAGTGGACCCTTCAATGAATCATCTGAATTTGTGACTAATGCAACTTGTAAGTATTTGTTAGATTTAAAAGGTTTCAGCAGTTTCGCATTTAACAATTCACAGCTGTATCAAACAAGTTTTTTTTTTTTTTTTTGTGGATTTCCTATTTTCCTTGCTTCTGTATCACCGTGAAAAGAAAACAGTGAATTATTGTTTGCCCTTATTTTTCTTCGTCATGTGTCATCATTTGGTCCGCCAGTTGTAAGCACAGCTGATGCTCAAACCTTGATGGTGCTTTCGAGGACGTGATGTATGATGACATGATGATGGGCACTTTTCTGGGCGCCACAAAAGTCCATGCAGCAGCAGTCATAAGAAAAATGTTTATTAAGTCAGCTGTTACTGATTGGCAAAAGAAACCCCTCAGGTCAATTTACCATAAGATTGAATCTGTACTGTAGTGAAGTGGACGTGAGGTCAAAAAGTTGTGCCCTGCAGTAATGCAAAATCTTTGTGTGGCTCGTTAAGCATTCATATTTCAGCGAGCAATTAAAGATTTTTTTTAGTTCGATGTTGCATGCTGCTTGTTGAAGTTGAAATTCACAATTCCACCCCTCCTTCCCAGTCCCTAATCCTCCCGGACCGATTGAGATCCTCATGAAGACGGTCAGCTCCATTAAGATGAGGTGGGAGGGAGCTCCACTGATGACTAACGCGTCATTCAAGTACCTGTTGAGTGACATATCATCGCAGGGAGTCCCATACATCGCTTCCACCACAGCCACTCATACTTTTACCTCCCTGCGTTCTGGGACTTCCTACGACATCTCTGTGGCAACAGTGGGAGCCATGGATTTTCAGAGCGGGAGGGTTAAGTTCCACAATGTCACCACAAAGTAAGGGTTTTATTTCTGTGCCTCAAAAATGTGCAAGCATATGAAGTTTTCTCTCTAATTTTCTCGTCATCAGTGTCCTAGTAACATTTACATCCCTCATATCTCATTCAAACAATCAGGACCGTTCAACGTAAACAACCTCAGTGCTTGACGGGAGAGAGGATTGTGATCGAGGTCAAGTGGACCAAACCTGACCAATACAAGGAAAGCTATCGTTTCAATGTGAATTGGCAAACTCCAATTTCATAACTGAGAAACTGGTGTATCATATCAGTTCCCTGGATCCTGGCACACGCTATACTTTCAATGTCACCACAGAGACCTCTGATGGAACCAAGGGTGATCCAAGATGGATTTCCAGCTGCACAAGTATGATCAAATAATATCATATGGGCTTACTGCAATCAGATATTTTCAACTGTGCATGAATTAGCTCGAATGGAGGTTAAATGGAGTGCTGGTAGCAAAGTATGAAAACCTGAAAATACAAAAAAATAATCTACCTTTATATAATGACATTCATTTCTGTTTGATGCCACAGATGCAAGCCCAGTGAATGACTTTCAATGTAAAGGTCCAAACAAACCAAAGGCTGAAATCATGCTGTCCTGGAACCCTCCCAAAGGCCGACACTCTGGCTTTATCATCACTGTAAACGATGGATGGATAAATAGCACGGCAAACACCTGTTGTAATCATACGGTGTCCAACCTTCATCACTTTACTCACTACAAAGTGACAGTGGTGACTCTGAGCTGTGGACAACCAAGTACGGCCATAACTCGTAATTGCCAGACAGGCATCACAAGTAAGAAGAACATCATAATTAAATGAAATTACTGTAGTATATAAATAATAACTTCAAACATATTCAGTACAAGTTTTATAAAGACTTTGAGACACATACACAAGCTTGTATATGTCAAAACCTTTTTTTTTAGCACAGTGTTTAAAGATATCCAATCATTTCAAATGTCTAAACCATTTAATTTACATATTGTGTCTTTTTTTTCTTGCTATATTTGTAGTTGACCATATCTCTGGTAAAAGTGCAGGTTGCCTTCTCTTGTCTTATATTTATAAAAGCTGACATTTATTTTTAATGTTCTTTTTTTTGCGATATTTGAGTTACTTACCTTAAACTTAAAACCTAATCTTTACTCATTCATATTTTTTTCCAAGCTCCACCAATTGTGCAGAACTACATATTCCTGTCGCAGGCGACAGACCTGAAATACAACTCATTCTATGTTCATATTAACTCCACCATACTGGACGGAACCAACGGGCCAATCACAGATGTCGGGGTGCTGGTCGCAAGTAACGGTGGTAGGTTTGTTTTCTCCTCTTGTCAGTGACTGAGAGATTTGTGATCATATCATTCTATGATAATCCATTGACTGATTTATTCCTAGGGTGAGTTATTTGTTTGTTTGTTTGCTTTTTGTTAGTTCTTTCAGGCGACTCTTCTCAATTGAGCAAGTATTGGTGAACAATTATGAAGACTGGAAGAAAAACAAAGCCACAGCGTACTTAGCAACAGTCAAAACGAACCATTTCAAATCACGCAGTCAAAACGGAGATTTTCCCATACACATAGGCGATGGAAGCAAATGGTACAGCTACACCAATGGCCACCTGGATGCCAAAGGATCATACCAGTAAGAACACAAACCATCCATCCATCCATTTTCTCTAACCGCTTATCTTCATCAGGTTTGCAGGGCACAGTGTACACGCTGGACAAGTGGCCCTGGCCAGTTCATCACGGGGCACAAACAACTATTCACACTCATATCCATTCAATCATTCATTCATTCATTCATTCACAATTTAGATTCATTATTGATGGTCAAGTACATGACTTTGTACTCACACAGGCTTGCTGAGGTAACAGTGCAAACCATATTGTGTATAGTTAAATCTGCAGCAGCAGCGCAGAAAATGTACAGCAGTAACTTCTCAATGATAGAATTGTCAAAATGTCATGTCATTCTTTGTGTGCCGTAATAACATTCTATTACTGTTTGTTGTTATACTTTGTTGTTTCACCGAAAAATGTTGTTTTATTGTATCCAGTTACAGATATTATGAGAAAATTGAGAAAAACTAATCTAGGTAAATATATGTGTATTTTCTTTAATCCTGCAGGTATGCGATCGTGATGTTCACCAATCTGGTTTGGAAAGACAATGTCGTGGATGTTCAAAACTCACTGGTCTCTAGTAACAGGTTTCTATCCTGCTGTTTTGCTCCCAAATACCCCAGGTACCGCATCAGAACCAAAGTTGTTGTACATATATGTCTATACTGTATGTTTGTTGCTATAAAATGCTCTGCCTTTACCTTTGTCAGCTGTCATTGGCATTGCTGTCGGATCAACATTGGGAATTTTTTGCATTCTGTTCATCATCCTTATCGGCTTCATTATCTACTGGAAAAGGTTTGCCATTGTCATCTTTGATAAGAATTATTAATAGGTCAGTGTGTATGGGACTAACCTCTAAAACCACTGCTTATGTGATGTAGGCTATCCAAGAAAGAAGATTCAGACATCCAGATTCATTCCATGAGGTGAGGTTTTCATTATTACTATGTTATTAGGAATTCAAAATAAATGGAGCACAATTCTGTCTATAACTGAGTGTCTTTCCTCTTTATTTTTACAGAGCCAAAGTGTAAGTATGAATCCTTTAAATTATAAAGTACGATCAGATCAAAACATTGTTCATTATGACAGGTACAGACTTATCTGCAGTGAAATCCTGGGACAAAACTCATTGTTCATTGTCTGAACTCTGGTGTCCGTTTGAGCAGAAGTGTGGCTGTGAGGGTGGAGGACTACGAGGCTTACTACAAGAAGCAGAAAGCAGACTCCAACTGTGGCTTTGCTGAAGAGTTTGAGGTGAAACATGCGCTCAACATTCAAGGGCTCCTGATATCTAAATTATTTATTCATAGCAGGCAATTATTATTTAAGAAATATCATTAGTATTGTTTCTTTGTTGCTGGTCTAACACCTGCAGTCTATCTGGTCATGCCATATCCCAACTGTATATACAGCAATATTAGAAAAAATATCCAAATATACAGTATACAATGTATATGAAGTAATTCATAAAAACTGTATGTCACCTGGCACTCATGTAAGGCCTTTTATAGTAAACACTACATTTTAGTCATTAACAAGTAAGCCCTACATAAAATAATTCTATAATTCTGTACAGACACATATGAATCAAACTAGTCTACATTACATTACACAAATTTACGGTCTATACAAAAACAACCATAATATATTGTATTTTGAAGGGCTCAGGTTGAAAAAACAATAATAAATGTTCTGCCTATTTAGAGATGCCTCTGTTTAATTCATCATACTATTATATTAGGGATCAAATACATAGCATTAACTATAAACTCATGTGCACCAAGTTTGGGTATAAAGTGAGCCTTCCAAGCATCAGTTACACTTTTTTCTTTTCTTTAAAGGACCTGAAACTTGTCGGTACAGCTCAGGCAAAAACAAATGCTCTAAATGTGGACAACAAGCCCAAGAACCGCTACAACAACGTGCTTCCCTGTGAGTGACCTGAACAAATCAGCCTCAGCTGCTTTCAACAATAACACTCCTCCCTTGTTTAACAATATCATCGCCTATCATACTCTATCTACTCCCATTGTCGCATTTTTAAACGGACATTGAATCAAAATTATCATACATCTCTTTATCATTTCATTTCTTTTCTCACATCCTAGATGACTCCTCTAGGGTGAAACTCTCTATTATCCATGGGAGTCCATATGATGACTACATCAATGCTAACTACATGCCGGTGCGTACTGACACTATTTCAAGCAGCTCTCAGCCTCAGTCATCGCTTTAGTATCAATAAACCACATAACTGCTCTTTTGCCTATTGCCATGCCATTTCTACTACTCCATCGTCATCCCTGTCCATGTTTGACCCGTTTGAGAATCTAAGCTAAACAGGATGGATGTTTGTGTTACGAGTCTGATGTTATATTTGGCAGGGTTACAACTCCAGGAAGGAATTTATTGCAGCTCAGGGTCCTTTGCCCGTCACAGTCAAAGATTTCTGGAGGATGGTCTGGGAGAAGAATGTACAGAGCCTCGTCATGCTGACACGCTGTAATGAACAGGGACGAGTGAGTACCGGCAGAAACACAATGCCTAGCAGCTACATGTTTACATACATGGGAACACTATGTTCTCCCTAGAGTTAGACACAACACTGTAAATAAATATGTAATCGGTGAATCCTCCATGCTAAAACAGTTGTGCACTATCAACATCAGATGTTATAGTTAATATAAAATCATTAAATCTAAAAAGTCAAACCAGACAACAAAATAGAAAATGACACCAAAAATATCATGAATGTCCATATTTCACACATTTTTTAATGTGTAAAATATTTAATGGGTTTCTTATTTTATATTGGTTGAAGCAAAAAATATGAAAAACTTTAAACCCATTATGTCATTTATATTTAAAATACTGAGATCCCTGCACTCTGAAGGTACACAACTCTGCTATGATCTGTCACAGCTGATGTTGACTGTCTGTCTTTTTCAGGTGAAGTGTGAGAAATACTGGGATTATGGCACCAAGCACTTTGAAAACATCACTGTAACAACAACCTCTGAAATACCACTTGAAGACTGGACCATCAGGGATTTTGACATTAAAAATGTAAGTGGCGAGATGTAACACACACCGAGGAAAACGCAACAGTGTGTGTCAGTGAAAGTCGTCACCCATCAGTGTTTATTTAACACCTTGTCCTGCAGCCACATCGACTCAATAAGTGAACAAACAACACTCTACTTACAACATTTATCAGTCGACTAATGAATGTGCAGTAATCACACAGAACTAGATGAATCCTTGCAACTGATGCATCACAGTTTCACAAGATTGTGTGCTCCAATTACCGTCTGAGCCAAGGAACTGTGATCTAACCTGACAGTAATTGTGGAAATGTGTTGTCTGTAATTCAATTAGGTCATGTAGACATTTGCAGGCGGAAAGCGTTTATGAGTATTCATACACGCTGACTTATAAGTCAAAATTATTTTGAGCATGTGTTTGAATGTTTGTCCTTCAGGTGAAAACAGCAGAGACCCGTTCTGTGCGTCAGTTCCACTTTACAGCTTGGCCAGATCACGGGGTGCCAGAAACCACCGAGCTCCTCATCAGCTTCAGACATTTGGTCCGAGAGCACATGGACCAGTACTCCAGACATTCTCCTGCTGTGGTCCACTGCAGGTTCGGAAGAACACACACACAGACACACACAGAAGCGGCATCAGTTCAAACCTTTTTCATGACTGTTTAAAAAAATCCATCTGATTTTCTGTCTTTCTCTCCTCCTCCTGTCTGTGCGTCCATGTTGTCTACGCTCAGTGCTGGAGTTGGACGCACAGGTACCTTCATAGCCATTGACCGTTTGATCTTCCAGATTGAAAGGGAAAACATTGTAGACGTCTACGGCATCGTCCACGATCTGCGCATGCATCGCCCCCTTATGGTGCAGACAGAGGTAGGATAGTCACCACAGTTCCCTTATCGCACATGTTGATTGAAACAATGAGCATGCTGCAGCTCAGTGAACGTTTGTTTTCCATGTCCCTGCAGGATCAGTATATCTTCTTGAACCAGTGTGCCATGGACATCATCAGATCAAGAACTGGAACCAATGTGGATCTAATCTACCAAAACACAGCTGCACTCTCCATTTACGAGAATGTAGAACGAAAGAACAGATCTCCCCAAAACGGGTACCACGATGCATAGTCCTGAGAAACTGCTCAGGTCTTCCACTTCCACTTCCCTCTTTAATCTTAGTAAGAAACTGAGCAGACCTTTGTAAAGGGAACAGCTTTAACAGACTGCACTGCATTTATTTTTTTATACATGTCATCCTTTTGTTGAGAATCTTGTAGCTTTCTGGGTTTAAACCTCTATTTTTTTTTATATTTATTTGTTAAAAATGTTGAATGTTTGATAAAGGAGGTGACTGTATATGAAGATACAATAGTAGACTTGTAATAAATGACCAAAGATGTTGGAATTTTGGATTTAAAGTCTCTTGTTAATGCAGATTTTTGTATTGCTCAGTTGTGTTTTTTTAAAAAAAACTTTTATTTCTGCTTGTATACTACTGCAAATGACTTACTGGTTGTTTGATGTTTTGCTCAGGTAATATATTGGATGCTGTACAGGTATTATTACAGACTCTTTTAACAAAGACAAACCTGTAATTAATCGAACCCTTGAGATCACCTTGTACACGAAAAACGCTGGTGTGAATACTGTGTGCTTTTTCAAAACTTGTATGCTTTAATACCAATAGGTGGCACCCCTTACCCCTTACAATATCTCATTTAATGAACCTTGTTATCAATTTATCATATTTTATTGTAGATCATCCAGCCAATTCTTTTTGCACCTCTTAAAACAATTTTGAACTGTGCAATGCCTTTTAATGAAGGAGTTTGTTGTAGAGACTTTTGTATTTGAATGCACTGTTGTGAACAATGCACTGGCTGCATTTCTCTTTCTATACTGCCTTATATATTTTTTAAACTATCATGATGTTTTTTTTCTTTCTTTCTTTTTTTTATCAGTATCATTGGCCAGTACTTTGTGAAACTGTTTGGGGCGTGTTGCTATTCACCCACATTTGATTGTTACACTTTTTTTTTTTTTAGATTAAAGATACGGATCACATTAAACAAAGCTCAGGAACTTAAACAATGAAAACTGAACGTTTTACTGGGAGGCACGGGTGTTAGAAACCCCATACTGCACCAGTGTGTACTTTGAAGGTCTGTTGATTTTCTTTTGTTAATGTCCTTCTTCTTTGCATTGTACATTCCTCAAAGAAACAACAATGTTATGTCGCTTCCTGCTGCATATCTGGCCCATCTATGGACATTTCCTGTGATGTTAAAATTATCAGCAGAGCACAAGCTTTATGTTCAATTTTTTAAAGGGCACAATCTTCCACGAGGCAGGTACGCTGTGTTTATTTTTTGGAAATAATTGATATGTGTGGTTGGCTTTATATTTTAAAGTCAGTGTTGTTGTTTTTTACCGTATCACACTGTACCTAATGATTGAAAGCACTTATGTTTTTAAGGAAAACAAGAATAGCAAATAGTTACACAGTTTTAAGATGTTTTGAAATGCTTAATGAGACGCTTGCTGGTACAATGCAATAATGTAAAATGAGCATGTAATATTTGTATACCCTTTGATCTGTAAAGCATAATGGGATTAAAGAGCTTTTTACATTGACTTACATTGATTGATTACATTGCTTTTTACGTTTGTATATGGCTGTGTAGCATGTGTTTGAATCAACATGTGACTCGTGTGTCTTTTTACTGTAAACCATAATGTTCTTCTTGGAATATGCCAAGAATATGCTAGTTTTGGTGTTGTGCACCCTAAGACCACCTAATATCATTAGAAACACAGTGTGACAGCTACACTAGACAATTCACTGCTGATACATTAATTTTGCCAATAGTTTATTTACAGTCAGACAGAATATGCTGCACGCTGCAGAGTGAGCTGGCACAACTCTAGATTATTCAGAGCAACTCTGAAGTTGGAGGTAGCTAAGTGCACCCTCAAAGGATGAATAAGTAATGACATCTCTGTTTCTTATTTCATGAGGAAAAATCTTTTTACACAGAGACTTCAAAAAGTTATAATTTTACAGCTCAAACCAGGCCTCCACCCAGGGGGGTTGTACAATATGGAGGTGTTTATAAGGGCAATCACTCCGGGCATTGTGGTAATGTAAGACTTTGTCAGCATGTCGGCTTCAATAACCCTGATATTCTCACATCTTATACACTACCTCCCCCCTTTTCCTGCAATTCTCCAATTTCTCCCTTCACTCCTAATCATCATCCTTGTTTCATGTCTCTCAGATCCAAAAGATGGATCTAAAAATAGATTGTGCGTTTAAAGGCTCTTTCTGGTTTCCTACGCTGTGAGTTGTAATCAAAAAGTATACAGGGAACTGGAGCCATCACGACAGCAATTCAAATATAGAAATTAAAACAGGACAGAATATAACTGGGTGATCCAAATTTAATGATGAGCTCGAATGCCTGTGTGCCAGTAATTCCAACATAATGGATCACACTGAGATCTTCCGGCTTCTATTCTATCTATTGAGGTGATAATGGATTGTGCCTTATCACAGTAAGCTGAGGAACACACAAACTTACAGTTTACATTTTTTTTAACTGTAATTGTATGAAGCCTTTCAGCCTCAGCTACACACCATGCCAAACCATATGAGTATGCTTGTGTCACATCATAGCTCTCACTGGGCTCACATCCTTTGAAATGTATGTTTAGTTCAGTAAATCTATGATGGACATTCAGGTTGTAACACGGCACAACAAAGGGCAACAAAGGACCAGCAAAATTCAAGTAAAAAGGATAAGATCGCTGGTGGCTGTCAGTTCACCTCCTGGGCAATGCAGAGGTGCTCTTAAGCAAGGCACCGAGGCACCAAACCCTTAAATAAAGATGGGCCACCATCTCTCTTAAAACATGGAGACACATATGCATGTCTATAAGCCCTTTGTGTGTGTGATTGTAATTTGGGCCTATATGTGTAATAAGGCAGACATGGCAGACTCCGTAGAAGACGACCCACGGTGTCTGTAGATATGAAAGGCTCATTCTAAGGTAACAAAAGGCATAGTTATTCTGATCTTCAGGTGATTATACACTACTAAAATCATAATTATATTTTGTAACTAGAGCCCTCTAAAGCTTACACACTGGATATTTTAATGCGTAGATAGATAGATAGATAGATAGATAGATAGATAGATAGATAGATAGATAGATAGATAGATAGATAGATAGATAGATAGATAGATAGATGTTCTTCTTCTTCAGTGCTTCTTAATGAGTAGTTTTAATACTGTACATATATTTTGCTGATGATAAGACATGTGCTCTACAGCTGCAGTACACTGCCGTGCAGCAGGTGTTATGCGCTACTGCGGCCACAGGTGTCGCCATGGCTCCCTGTGGCAGCCAGTTGAACCGCAGCAGCAGCAGCGGCGGCAGCGGCAGCAGCAGGAGGATCTAGTCCACTCCACACTCTCCATGTTGAAAGGGAACAACTTCTCCTCCAGCCTGAGCCGACTCCCACCGTCCGCCGCCACAGCCCGCCTGCCCGCTGCCCCCCACAAGCCCAGCTGTCTCACCCAGCCCCATGCTATGACGCCGGACTGCGAAGTGAGCTCGGAAACAACTGTATGAGCGCCACGCTGGTCGACGCAGAGTAAGTTTACATCGAGCTGCCTGTCTTCCTACACCACGTAAACACGTCGAGAAAGATAACTTGCTGTATTAGGCGAACGGTCCTTGTGTTTTCTTTCCCCCCCTTAACTAAACGTTTGTTTTATGTGCTAACTTACGCTAGCTAGCGGAGCTCGGATAGCATGAACTGTGTACAGGAATGATTTCCAGGATCCAGACGGTAGTTTTGAGCATCATAGCGTATCATATTTGGAGGAATGTGGTCAGTGGTGGTTTATATCGTTATCCCTGCGTGTGTATGTGTGTGTGTGTGTGTTTGGTGTTTGTCAGGCTGGGTAGTGGCTAACGTTACAAGCTAGCCACATAAAGTAAAAGCCTTATCACCACGTTAGCAGCCCCATGCGGCTGCGGCTTGGCTGTCACTTGTTTGCATGGCAACCATTAACCTAGCCGATGTCTAGGTTGGCGGTGACGGGCAAGGGCAAGTGCATCTGTGTGCGATTTCTATATCTTTTATTTGTTATAGCGTCACTGCTGCTATCCCCTGCTTAAGGGTGTGTAGCGGTGCATTGGTTTGGGACCGGGTCAAAAATGGATAACCTATATGTGGCAGAGCAGTCATCGGAGGAATAACCATAGAGATTAACGGTACTTCCAAACAACCTCCATTACTCATAGGATCCATAGGAGTGGGCACATGCAGTATGTAAGACATAATGGCAGTGTGGCACTGTAGGGGTTTAAAGGAGAGCAGAGAGAGCATGGGAGACATTTAAATGTCATATATATATATATATATATATATATATATATATATATATATATATATATATATATATATGCAGTAACCTTTGACATGCTGCTAGTGAGCAGCAGCACATTATGTCTGTCAACATTTTCTGCAGCCGTTTCTCAGTTCATATTCAAAGTACTAGGTACAGTAATGTTGATTATTATTATTATTATTTTTTGGTAATAGATTATGCAACATTTTTTTATGATGTGTATATGACATGGTATCGGTGTATGTGAGCTAATAAGCAAATAAGAATTTGCAGCATGGAAATGCTAAAATGTGTCAGAGGTAATTTAAACGTAGCTTGTCCATGAATATTATTTTTCTACTGCGAGATGTCTTCGTCATATGTAGGTCACAGATAATTTACAGGATCCTTATCAAACTACACGACACAAACCACATATCATTGTCCTATTTATTTATTTAGCTTATTTATTGGTGTCACTTTTAAAAATCCAGTCTGGGGTGGAATTTTACTTCTTGATATCTGATCTTGATGAGACAATGACTAAATGATGAGGTTTTACTGTGCCACTTTGTCTCATACATCTCTGTCTATTCCCAGTCTAGACAAAGCTAGACAAGCTCATCATCTTTAATTGTGTGGTATTATGTGGAGTTGGACTTTACCAGAGATGTGAATAGCACAGAAGTGCACTTTAGTTAATAGTTAAAAGGGTTAGTGGAACATGTCGCTCAAAATACTGGGGGGGGGCAAAACTCTCAAGAGAGGGCAATCTAAGCACAAGAGGAAATGATTACCAGAGTGCTAGAAGTGAAACGTCGGGTGATATTTGGGAAATTGCAGCTGAGTGAGAAGAGACATTTTGACATTTTGTCTGTCTCGTGTTCCTCACTTTCTCTTTCTGACCAGAAGCTCTGCAGAGTCCTTATTTGCTTTGTTGTCTCAGTCTGTCTGCGATCTGTCTGCACTCTGAGTTCACTCCATCTTTCAGAGAGGGTTGTACAGAATAATAAAGGTGATACCCAGTATTAGGATTCTCTGTCAGACGGGTGCTGAACACAGATTGATCTTGTATTGAATGACCGCAAAATGTCAGACTGCTAGTGGTGTCAATAGCAGCGATGGTAACATATGGGCATTTGAAGGTCACTAATATGTGCATGGTCATTGGAAATAGGGCATGAGATCGATAACAACAGACACTACTCCTGTTTTTACATTTTGATCAAGTGCGTGTTAAATCCTCCATGTCTAAAGCCCTTTGTTAAATTGAGTTTTAATCCTCTGTAACTAATCAACATCTACTCTATTTTTGTCCAGTTTTTCCAACTTAGCTGTTATAATGAAGTTCTCTGTGCTGATCTGTTAACACCCAAAGTCTAGTCCTGCCATGTGACAGTCTACCTTGCACTAATCAGGTGGGTACATTTAATGGTGTTGCTCCCAAAGCCTATCAACTAGAACTGTGGCTTTGCTCCGCCGTGAATGACAAACGGGGAGAGAGAGAGTAGTCGTGAAATAAGGAAAGAGGAAAGGGTGGTGTGAGTGTGAAGAGCTGTTTTTGTGGGTGGTTGGTGCTGGGTTTTTTTTGGGTTTTTTTTTTTAATCACTGCTTTTTCTAGCAGGAAGACACAGCAACAGATGTCCCTACTTCCATGCTGTGCTGTGAGGATATTCATGTCCATCAACATAGATCTGACTATAGGAGAAGCTTGTCCTGGTGGCCTGCGGGGTTTAGCAAGCTGATCTTGGTTTTAAGTCCAGCTAAGGTCCTTTTGTTACACCTCTCCTCTCTCTCTCTCCCCTCATTTCCAGTCTAATCTCTCACATCCAGTTTAAGAATACAAGCACCCTGTCTCTGGGTGTCAGAATTGGGATATTCGTAATCTTTCTTAAGAAACTTAGCTGAGCACTGCCAGGATTGTTCATTGTTTTAAGCGACCTGTTGGATCTTTCTCTTTTTTGCCTTTGTTTGAAAATATGATGGGATGGGAAACACAGAGAGACGTGGTGAATGATCACGGTAAACTCCTTAAACCACTCAAGCATCAGAAGGCCGAACATATTGGGACCTTCAGGTGTATCTGTGCGCCGGCGTTCTGTCCCTCAAAGACACATGCAGGCTTTAGCTGTTGTTCCAGTCAGCTAGTGTTGCGATTCAGGGTTAGTTACTGGGATCAAGACGATAACAAATGGTCTTATGTTACTGGGCTTCCTGGTCTTTCAGCAGGTTTGAGCATCAAACTGTGATGTCGTGAAGCTTATACTTCCCACGTAATGTTTCAGGTGTTTGTTTTTCTGATAGGAAAATATTAACAGGGTCACTGGCCTAAAGCTGACTGCTCTGAGCTGTTGTTGTCATGTCGTCATGTAAATTCTGCTGCCTCTTGTTCAGCATTCAGCTGTGCACTCGCCATTGCCATGGTTGTGCTTTAATTAATAGTGGCAGCAACAGAAGGAGATGAATCAACTAATAATAATTCATTTCGAATGAGCACTAAGAGGTGAGTAGAGACCTGACCGGCAATTATAAGTGTGCTCGAATTGCAAAATACAAATTAGGCGGTACAAGGTGGAACAGGTTTGCTTGAGGTGGGTTATATTGATAAAAAAGACAGTATGACTTCACACTCTTCACAAACAAAGGAAATGTTGGCCACACAAAATACCTCCTAGTCATTCTCCGAATGATACTGAGTGCTATAAACTATTAGTTTGACTGTTCTTAACAATGGAAGTTTCCTACTCTAGGATTTGATAAGTGGCTCAGCGTCTCAGTTCCCCTGAGAGATGTAAATGCTTTCCCCCGACATCTAGTGGGGGAAATCTAGGCTAATACTTGCTCCATATTGAATCTGTCTCTCTGCCCCCAGAGAGCAAACGCGCTTTTAGCAGCCTCCATTCTGCCAAGATTCCCTTCCCCTCCCATGGTCTCATAGAGTTTTTTTGTCCCAAGTTATTTCACAGCTGTAAGTTGGCCTTTATGTCTAAAAACAGGTCGCTTTCTTGCAGAATGTCACTTTTTTCCCAGAGAAAACTCATCCGTGGGAACACATACGGCGGCGCTGACATTTTCAAGGTTAATATATGGCCGCGTCATTAAACGTCACAGGGTGACACGTCGTTTGTGCTGTCCCGTGTATAAAGAAAAGGATGCTCTTTAGCCAAATTAGCACATTAGTTGTCAAACATCACACTAACAAACGCCACCTCACACATCTTTGTGAATTTTGTTACACCTGTCTGCGAGAATGCAACCCCCTGCTACAGTGTTAGCTGTTCTTTATTATGACACCCGTTTTATAACAATGTCTATAGACACTAGTCGTTTGTGTTACCACATTATCTGGGTTAGCAGCTTATGCTTTGCTCGTAAATAAAAGTGAGACAAACAAAACCCAGAGTGGCAAGCTTCTTTAGCAGTGTTGTTTTGTTGTGCGGCGGCCTGTATTGTCTCCTGCTTGTACACTTTTAAACATTTATCAAACTTACGATAATCTGCGCTTCTTTAATACAATATCAACAAGAAACACTCAGAAGAAGAAATGCATTTGTTGATATATTACAATTACATTTGACCGCACTTTTAAAATGCTGTCCTATTTCCCTATCTCTTAGTGCATGCATTTTTTTTTTTGCTTATATCTCTTTAAACAGCATTTAAAACCCCTTATCTTTATCTCTCTCCTCCCCCTATCCGTCACACGTATACACACACACTCAATTTTAGAGTTTGCTTGACGTTCGTTCCTCGGCTGCTGGATAGCTGCTGTGTGTATTTATAGAACAGGTTAACACCACAGATCCACCGCTTTTGTTCTTACAGAGGCAGCAGCGTTCGGGGGCAGGTCTCGCGGCAGCTAGCACCTCTGCAATCGATATCCACCTCTCACTCATCTCTGGCTTAATGTATGGACTGCTGCTGCTTTGTGTTTTTATTTTTGGGAGACTGTAGGTACGGCCGCAAAGCTTACACAGAAAATCACTCAAATGCAAATACCTGTACACCACTATACAATGTGAAGAAACAGTTGTTATTATTTAAGGTGTGTGTATGATGAATCTAATGTTTTGTGAACATGAATATATCATTGTGTTAGATAGTGATTATTCAGACTGAGGGTTGATGCTTTCCTGCTTGTGCAGTGTGTATATTTTGCTTTGATGTACCTTCTGTGCAGTAATCACTATTTTATGAATTACTTCCATTACAGATAGGAGGCAGTGGCACATCTGCTGTCATCTACATTTGTCTTTGAAGCTCTTTATGAATGACAGGCCTGTCCATGAAAATGATTGGCACTGGGTGCTCTCCATGTTAAAGGCCGATAATCTACAATTTCAAGGGATAAGCTGCAGCCTCTGTGTTGACTTTACAGCCTGGTTGTTGTAGTTTTTACATAGTCTTTTACATTGAGTGTTTTATAACGAAAAATATGTCACCGAGAGGCCTGATTACGTCATGGTTTTAACGTCAGCCTGTTCAAAGCCCTCTTTGGATGGTCACTCATGGCGTTGTGCAGGCTCTGTCAGATTGGCCTTATTTTTTTTTTTGGACAACTGCCTGCTGATGTTTACATGTAATGGCATTTCACTGACTACAAACCGTTAATACCTATTATAATCTCAAAACTCTGAATGCCCCAGCGTCAGCATGGTGTTTTATGTGGCTGCGTAGTCTTGTTTTCCTAATGGAGTAGTCAGGTGAGTGGAGAAAGTGACACTGTGTTAGATTACACTAAAAGGCAACTTGTGACACTCGGGCGTAGATGTCTTTGCCAAGCAGCTCCAAGAAAGCAAGCATCGCCTTAACCTTTAAGAAAGACCTCAGGTTTCAGAGCATGGACGGTTTCCATGACATACGACCTCAGTCTTAAAGCGATACTCTACCCCAAATTATCTTTTGGGTATTCCAGTACCCACCGCCTGTATATGAAAGGTAGGTGTATTTGGGGGTTTTAGGTTAGACTTTGAATAAATAAAAGTGGTCATGGACACCATGCACCATTTATTCTTTGTGCTCTGGAGGGATCCATTGTTTGTGTCTCCGTGGTCTAGCATCTCCCCCCAGCTTCTGCTCTTTTGTACTTCACCTGATCGCTGTACTCACTGAAACTGACATCGATCCACTCATGTGACTCCTGGCATGGGAGCAAACAAGTGTATTTTTCTAAAATGTCAAAAGAATTTCTTAATGTTAGATCTTGATCTTTGCAAATCCTTACATTGCGCTGCAGGTTTTTGACATTTAAGCTCCATTTTAGTGACCGATTAGTGTCACTTCCAATCATGCTGCCACTTTCCCTTACAGCCAACGCTACTCGCTATGGTTAAATGGCTGCTCCACTAACTTTTGTGTAAGACAGAGACACAGTTGAGTGAGAGTGTCTCTAGTGTCTCTTGTTTTTCACTCACAGCAGTGCAGCAGAAAAAAGAAAGAAACCTTATCTACCCCATCCAGATCGACGCTGTGAGGCCGATTGGTGGTCGATCTGATTGGGTCACAGGCTTTTCTCCCCTTCTGGGTAGAATGCATGTCAGACACTATCAAGCTTTGGAAAAAACGGTGTGTTTCTCTCTTAATTTAATGACATTGATGCTGTGCTATTTAACCAACAGTCGGGAGAGAGGGCATGAGTGGGCAGGCATTAGAGAGAAGCGAAACTAAAGTCTGGTATTTTCTTAGTGCTGATCTCCTCGTCGAATGTAACTCTAATCAGACTGCTTTGCAATATTGCTCCAGGTCTTAATGAACAACCTGATAATTGCAGCTTATTAAAAAAAAACTGGCCGCCCACAGCCATGGTTCACTTATACTGCCATATCGTGGTTAATGTGTTGGTAATTATTATATAGACTGTTGAGCCCAACATTAAGTAGATGACTCATATCAGTGGACATTGCTGTTACAGCAGCAAAGTCAGTTTTAATAATTTGGCTTTGTCAGAGCCAAAAAGGCTCAGACAATACAAAGAAGCTGGTATAAGTAGTGTAAAGCAGTGCATTATCTATAATAAACATACGCCTTCAGAAACAAAGCCAAAGCAAGCTCTTTTAACAGTGTGACGCAATCCAGACCCCTTTTACATTTACTGACAGTGAAGCAGCAGAAGGGAAAATATATCCAGTAAATGTAAAATGCTGCTCTACAGCTGTGTTGTTTTAGCTTGCATAATAACTAAACATTATGTGTACAGCACAGTTTGCAACCTGAGCTACATAAACTTTATCTTTCTTTTCTATTGGAATCATTGCCACATGTCATTTATTTTCAACCAAGCATTGGGACATAGGGCCCATTTTAGATTGTTGCTGTGACTGCTTGTCCTACGTTGCCAGATCCCATAGATCATTTGCTTTCCAGTTTTATTATACTAATCCAGAATTAAACCTAATGGCAAAGACAACAGGTTCCATGGCACGAGGGCATGTAAAGTGCAATAATTACTCTCGAAGGCTTTTGAGTGCACTTAATGCTAAGTGTCCTTAGACCCAGTACCATTCCTTTAATGTCTAATCTGCTGCCATTACGAGCAGTGAGTGCTCACTTTGTGTCCCAGTGTGTCGTGCTCGTCATTTTTCGGTCTTCGTGCGGGGAGGATGATTAAGTTTTATGGTCTGGCTGTCTGTGAGCCTGGCTTACCGTGGCACTTGTAAATATCGGCCTCCATTAACCTCTTAATCTCAAATCCTGGAGATGATAAAATACTTTGTCTAATTAATCAAGTAATTGAAAATACTTCCTCCTCAAACAGGCACTGACTTCATATTTGGCTTTTGCTAACTGTCATCATAGCAGATCCGTGTGTGCCCTGCTTCAGCCTTACGTCAGATTACATTAAGCTAAGAGGGCATGCATGGATGGAGATGAAGGTGGATTGGGAGGGAAGTGGAGGTGGTTGCTGAAAAGATGCTTGACTGATGAAAAAACACACAAACAAAAAAAACAACGTGTCTGCGCATTTTTGTTCCTATTTTTCATTGCACACACTGTCCACACAACTTTCATTGCACGAGACAGTAAGTAAGGAGGCAAGATAACTATTCACCCTTTGGGAAAATAATTATTCATAGGTAAAGAACTGTGAACAAGTAGTTGGACAGGTAAAGAAAGGACAGAAAATACTGAATAAGATCTGAATACTGATGTGTAAAGTTCTAAACACTTTAGATGAACAGATGTAAATTTGGTAAAGGGTTTCGTTTCATGTTTGGAGTTGTTGTTCACTTTATCAGTTTTGCCTCAGTTTTTAGCCGTTAGTATATTCTCAGTGGGAGCACTTACTTCTAGCCTCAAGTTATTATTCACACCCTTCCTATTGTTTCCTTCAATTGAGCCAGAGACACAACCATAAATCAGTGGGCAGGATCTGGCTTGGACCCCTCCTATGAGTCAGTGTTGGCTCTCTGCTGGGAAAGTTGGCAAGCTCACTGTTCTTATGTAAATGCTACTTAGTCGTAAGCTTTAAAAGAACCATGCAGAGCTTGGTTATACAATATGCATGTGGTAATTTTTCAACCATCCATTGCCATATAGTTTTCAATTTCAGGCCTATTGTGCCTAATTGTCCCCTAGCCTGCATTTTGGCATGAGCTACAAAGAAGGAAGTAAAAGACTTTGGCAAACCCGCAAGCTGTTACAGCGAGTTGTACATCAGCTGTTCGAGTCGCAAGTAGTTTCTGCACATCTGGCTGTGAGTGTAATCACGCGCATTTGAGTGTGACATATGAAGGTAAATCCAACACTTCTGGGATTGAAGTGTTATTTCTGTGAGTACGTTGTGCGTCGTTAGACAGCATTGTGCTGGTAGAAAGTAGCGAAGTCATGTGACAAACGCAAACTTGTAATACTACAGCGTCACTTCTACGTGGCATTAGTATTTTAATTTTAATCGCACTGTGATACTCAAAGGTTGGTCTGAATGGGAAATAATGTAGGACAGCTAGGAGTGTGTATTAGAAAGTGGCGTAGTTTCTGGAGTCCTTTCATCCAGACCATTCTGCTCATAGTGTCTTAGTTAACTTCTCACTCTTGGCACACTTGTTTACATTTATTGTTCTTGGTGTCCGGGACTGCCTAAAAATACATCTTGAGCTTTTTTTTCCACACCACACCCAATTTTCAATTTTAATACATTGTTTAAAAATAAATTACAAAAGTCACGTCTTTAAAGACTACGTCTTTAGTGTTGTCTTGTCTAGGGTTTGTCTTCTGATATGGGACACGCAGGCGTAATCGCTTCCACGTTATTTGTAGTTTAAATCTTGATTTATTATTCAGATGTATTTTGCAACTCTAAATTGCCCGTAGGTGTAAATGTGAGTGTGAATTCGTTGTTTTGTGTCTGTGTGCCCTGCGACGAGCCAGTGGCTTGTCCAGGGTGTACCCCGCCTCTCACCCATAGTCAGCTGGGATAGGCTCCAGCCCCACCGTGACCCTGATGAGGATAAGCGGCTACAGATAGGGATGGATGAATGGATGGATTTTGCAACATTAAAAAAAAAACAACCAAACATACATTCCGAATTAATGGATTTGTGGATGGATCTACTTGTGAGACGTTTATGTCAAACAAATCCCTTTTTGTGTGTACATGAATATAATTGGTTCTGTTTGATTATTTGAGGACGTCGTGATCCGCTTAAGACACTCTTAAAGTACCCCTTCCTGCCCCTTCTCTCTGTCTTTCTGCTTTCCTCTAGTTGGTGTCTGCGTTTGGCTCCTATCTCCTCTGCACTGCCTACCCCCTTTGTTGCTCAAGCCCTGTCAGCTCAGGGATTCTCTCTCAGTTCACTTCTATTTAGGTTAGACGTACTCAAGTGTTATGTCCTTCCTCCTTTGCTCAGCGATAGCATTTTAAAGGCGTAGATTGTGTCTTTGTTTGTACAGGTCTGTACTATGGAGGCACACATCGAAACGTCCTGCAGTTTGATAACTAAGAAAACAAAAACGGCGTGTGCTTTGCCTGCAGCATGACTGGTGCGATACTGAGGGGTAGAGGGATTACAATACTGCATTTGTGCTTGTGACTCTGCATCTGTTTGGAAACATATTAATATTATTTGGTGTGTATTAAGCGTGCGTGCGTGCGAGTGGATGCTTGCTGCTTGTTGTTTTGGTTTTTGGATTTGTAGCTTATCACACATCCCAGCTGTTCGGGAATGCATTGTTCTTTGCATAGGCACGAGGATTGAGGGGCATTTCAAGGAAAAACAAAGTCAGACAAGAATGGGATGTGAAAACTGTTTTTTTTAACTGTAAGCAATACAATAAACTGTGTGTCAGGTACAACCAATCAGAAGAAGGGCCACAATTTTAATTAAAATTAGAAGTGTGTTTCCTTTTAAAATGACATTATACCATCAGCTAGAATGAGATTCCTCAGGTCCTTCCTTGACTCACATCCTATTAGGGGTGTGTATTTGTCTAGTGTAAGACTAGTTGTCCTCCATGAACGTTATAGTGTTTGAGTATGCTTAGCTGTATTTCTGTTGACTTAGTAAACACTCCATCCTGAATCGAATCCTGTTTCTTCCCATCCAAAAGCATTGACATCAGGTGTACTGTTACTTTTAATTTCTCTTTGTGATCTCTATAGACTCAAGTCAAGCTCAAAGTGGTTCATTTGCAAAAGTCTGCATTAGCTGGATAGAAGCTCTAAGTGACTGACAGTGGTATACGTGTGCACTTGGCAAACAGATGTGCATTTGGCCCTCAGAGATGTTGAAGGCTCCCGTAGGACTGGGACTGGGTGCATGGGGCTCCGCCCTCCTTATCACAGTGGTGTGACCAGGAGGAGCATGGAAAGGAGAAACACCGGGAGTGAGCCAGTATGGGTTTTTTTTTTTTGTACAGTGTGAGTTGAAGTGAAACCTTACTCTGACTTTTGTATCTCTGCAGGTGAGACGGGCTGCTCCAACAAAGGCATCTGGATGCGGTGTCTCCTGCGGCTCAGGTGAAAGGTAAGTTGAGCTCTCCCCTGCTGGCCGACTCTTTAATGTCTTAATAATGCATATGCTTGGTTAAATTGGCTGGCCATTTGTTTAGCTTCAGTTAATTGAACGTTTCTGTGTGCACCAGTCGGGTGTAACAGTCCAAGTCCATGTTAAGGTCTGAATTGTTCATCTGTTTTCTCTCAGGCGTCAGTCTACTTTCACAATTTAACACAAATACAAGTACATTTTTACCGTGTGTTGCCAGGAGGGATAACTCACTTTTGAGCAGAGCAGAGAATTAGGGCATGTCTCTCATGGTGTGAATTAGATGAGATTCGATAATCAATGTCAGTAATACTATAAGCTTAGATCTGTGCTGTTCGGTGACTTCTGCATTTCATGTTAGCACTAGCTTACAGGGCCGTGTCAGATTCATTTGGTTAGAACGGAGTAAATGTTTAGGTTGCACAAGGACAGTTGGCCCTCAAAATGAATACTTCAGAGAGATACGAAAACCCCTGAAACAGGCAGTTTGCCTGGAGTACATGTGATCTTTCATGCAGTGGCAGAGGAAGTGTAATGACTACTTACTCTTTCTTTTTCAACCTTCCATCCTTAGCACACTGTGTATTTTTGGTCTCTCCTGGAAGCATAAATGTACCAGTGCATGTTGTTAGTTGTCTAAACAGTACTGGAGGCAGTCAGCTGTTCAGCACATCTGTCTACTGGGCGTAAAGATGGAAAGCAGATGTCTTATTACACTTACTGTAAAAGAAAACCCTCTTTGTGTGGTGGGATGACACTGATAGAAGAGACAAGTTGGTATCCTGAAACTATGTTAGCGTGAGGTCTGTCAGAACGTTTGCTTTGCTGTGCTGTACAGCCATAAGATGGTAGCAGACTGTACTGTGGTAGTCATGAAAAGACACCGCTTGCATGCCCGTATCAGTCAGGAAGCGTTTGGATTCAGCCTTGCCCAAGCTGTTTGTCTTGGCATGTGTATGCAGCACAAAGTCGTATGAGATTTAACAGCAAATTACACATTAACCAGGAAAAATGTCTCAACCTGTACCCGACTGTACACACCCAGGCTACTTTTCCCCCAGTTTTCCGTCTGCCCTAAAAGCCACACACATTCTGATTTACTAGAATGTTAAGACAATGGTTATAATACTTAACAAGTTTATGTTTCTGTCGAGTGACAACAGATACATTGTTCCCTTCTCTGTTCTGCGTTCCATTATTTGGGCTTTGTATTGCGCACACAGTGAAGTCTCCATCACTCTGACCGTTTGTTTAAGCCGACCTAGACCAACAGTTTGAATTTCGGACTGCGCTCACAGATCATTTGGTTTACATAAGTGTTAAGTACAGAAGGTTCAACCAGCTCAACTTTTTCACTTCTGTGTTTGTTTGATTGCAGAAGTCCTTTCTTTATTTAGTCTTTTCTAAGGGTTTAATGCTTTTTATTTGTTTAGATTACTTGATGAACTAACATATAACATGTATCTTTTAAGGCGCTGTTATGTTTGGCTATGCCCTAAATTATCATAGACCTATATACTTAACCTAATGTTAGACTGGAGCCAGTTCATGCAAGACTAATCATACAGGACCTGACATTGTGATAATGAATTTAAAGGAGAAGTAAGTCCAAAGTGGTTGTCAGGCAGAATAAATTATGGGTAGTGCTAGTAATGCTAAACAGCATCTGCACTAGTACAATACTATCATTACTCACTATTGTACAACTCCATTCACAGGAAATGGAGTACCCAGCAGTCTCTTTTGATCAGCGACACAAAGTGTCATTTAATGAGATCAACACTGAGGGAGCCAGTGTGAGAATTTATGTTATTATTGTGTTCCTGGTGGTTGGAGAGCGCACTTTCTTTGTGCTGGATCTGAGAGTCTCCCTGTGTAGAAGTAACACATGCAAACCAATCTGAACTCCAAGTTCTGTCTGAAGCAGCATGATCACACGCCTCCATTTTATTATGGCGGTAGTGGAAGTCTATATGGTGGAGATCTCCAACATTAGCAAAGAGGAATTGTATGTGATTTGATTGAACTGAATCTGGAAATGGAGGAGGAAGGTTCTGGGTTTTTATGTGTGGAGTTTGCAAGTTCTCCTCACACTACATAGTTGTTCTCTGGGTCAGAGCCGTCTTTGCAACTCCAAAGTGCCTGTAGTCAATGCTGTTAAAAATTTGCAAGTGGCTGGTAGATTTGTTTCACTCATCAGCCAAATAAATCTATTGAGTGGTTGGCAAAATCTGAACATTCACTACCTATATGATCGGTGGATAAAAAGGCTGATTTTACACCCTGCCCGTAGGTGTGAATGTAAGTGTGAATGGTGTGTCTGTCTCTATGTATTGTGTCAGGTCTGTGATTGACAACCTAAACCTTAATTACCATAGCCTGATCAATACAGGTGCACAGGAAGGGGATGAAGTGAAAGTGTAGAGCGGTGGTCAGTTCAGTAACTCCGCAGTCGCTCAGCCCACAGAGACTTTGTTTAGGAACCAGAGGATGGCTGAGTCACTACATATCTTAGCTAGCCAGGCTCTATGCTGTTATTTTCAGGAGCTGTCTAGTCATTAGATATAGAAAACGTCTAGCCTCATTACATTAATTTAGCCCATGAACTGGCTTGTGACATGACTATCAAGTGTTTGGACAAAGGGCAGAATCTGCTCTCTTAAGCAGGTTGACCCAATTTCACCCCATTCAGTGTTTTACAAATCGGGAGCAGGTCTTGTTGTGGCAGTGTCCATTCACCTCAAATGTAAGAGCACCCAGCAGTAGTAGTCGTCAGCCACTTTCTTTTGTTTGTTTTTTTCGTTTTTTTCCCCAGATATGAGAGGCTTGGAGTTTGGTGAGAAGTTGGCTTATTCCCTCTCTCACCGGCTCTTGCTGGGAAAGAGAGTTGGAGGAATCCGGTGCTGAGATTAGAGGTGGGAGAGGAGGGTTTATTTAAACAGCTCGTTTGCAGCGTTGACATACTGCTAGAGGTTCTGATGTCTGAAAGTTGGACTTTATAAGGCGTTACGCTTTCTTGTTGAAAGGTAAAACCCTGAAGGCAGTAAAGAAACATGGACACTGTGAAAAGGATGAAACACAGATAAAAATAGTCTCTAATCACACACATCTTCTAGAATATATTGCCATTTAAAGTGTCCTTTTAAAGAATGGCTGGTAGCATTGATGTGAAGGATAGAGGTTATGTTAGACCTGACTGTTTAAAGTCGTGTTCGGTGTCGTATTATTTGCACTTTGCAATTCGATTTGACAATTCAATTTGATTTAATGCACTAACTTGACTGCTCGTGTTTTTGCCGTCCAACTTTATTTCTATAAACTGACATTGTACTGAAAATACCGATATTACCTGGCAGTGTTCTCTAACCTTGTGTGTGGTAAATGGGCCTGTTTGGTGTGTGTTGGCTCAGACTCTGGCTCAAGGCTAACCAGGAACCCTTTTGCTTATTTTCCCCTTGATCTTCTTTTTTCACCTTTTGTTCATTCATTAAGTTCTCCAGCTTTGATAGGCCAGAGTTTTAATGTATATTCTAAGTTTTGTGCTACAGTTTGGCTGGCAAAGCAGCTTTATGTTTTAGCCACAGTGTTTTTATTCAGTTTTTAAATATGCAGTTAGCACTGTTGAAAGTAGAAGCAGCAGATTTGTGTTGCCAAGCAGACAGACAGACACATTGCTTGAAGTTAAAATTCTCAAATAAAATGTTATTTCAGAAAAATATATTATCCATGATTTATTCATCTTTGGCAGTTGGCCATTGATCAAATGGTTGTATTTTAGTCTGAGGAGTCTGTAATGAGCTCTTCCCCTCTGCTCTTTGCTTTAGTACATTAATTAAAGTCATTTATCTAACAAGTTGTCATCTGCTATCCCTTCCTTAATGACCCTCCTTCTGTCCAGTCAGGATAGGCAGCCTCCAGACCTCTGCTGGCAGACATTTTCCTCGCTGCCCCTCACACCTCCTGTCTCTCCAGCAGACAGACAGAAGAGCCGCTGCCCTCACAATACTCGCTCCCCTTCATTTGCTGCCCCTTGTGTCTTTCTATGCAATCTCTACAGCTTATTATTTCCTTTTTTACCACAGAGGTTTTTTCAGCTTCATAAAAAGGCCTTGTCGTGATGTAACAGGACCTTTTAAATTGCTGCAGAGACTTGGAAGTAGAGCACAAGAAAGAATCTAATTTGCATAGCTCTTATATGTAATTCAAGGTGCTATGTGATAACAGAAATTGGCTGATTCATTGCTTCTTCATGCATTGACTTTTTTCATATTTGGGAGTGAAAAAACGGGAAATGTGGCATTTGTGGAGGGAAGGTAGATATGGCACTTGGGTGGCTTAGCATGGAATTTGTTGATACTGTAAAACTCTTAGGTCGGTATTTTCATAAATAAACTGCTCTTCGGGCATATGAGCAACATCACGTGTCCCCAAGAAATATATTCTACTTCGCATTTATGTAACCATGCAAGTTTTCTCATGGTGCCTCTTCTCTTGTAGCAAACTCCTGCTTTGCCTCTCAAACAGGTACACAATAAAGACTGACGCTGGCCTTGTAATACAAAGTTAATTGCGGTCGAGCTGTGCCTCCTTCTTGTTGCAGTTTGTTCTGAAGATCCTTGCTGAAGGGCAACAACAAATTGGACAGAGAGATTACTCCTGTATCTCTCTGAATCCGATTTTCACAGCCAGGTAGGCAGGAGACTCTGACCTTTCAGGTTTACCAGGCTACTTTCCTACATTGTCATTTTCAGTGTCCCTCCTCCAGTACTGTCTTCTCCACTAATTCCTGTTCTATCTCATCAATGATGGGAAGAACATGTAAGGTGGTCGAGCCATTCCTACAGACTTTGTCTAATAATGATGAGTAGAAATAAACATATACTCAACTCAACTTTATTTATATATGGGAAGAAAATGATGGGACACAGTGCCATGGCTTTGTTGCCTAGTCTGGCACCTGGCTGTAGTTACTGGAGCTCTCTGTTGATTTGTGTTTATATCTGTGTACATGAAGGTGTACCGTTACCGGGAAATTGTGGTGCAGATTCTGTTTTTTTCATGATATCAGTCATGTCAGAGCCGTTTCTGTGTCCAGTTCATTCCTCTGACTCTGTGAAAGTTAAAGTGGCCCCGTGCGACGAGTGTCCCTGACGTTCCTGCAGAAAGAACAACATGAACGAAAACAGGGGAGGATGTGTCAGTGCAAGTCAAAGTCATGCTGCAGCCTCTCAGAGTACATTACTGAGTCTTTGATTACGTTAAATGTTTAGGGAGTGTCTGCATGTGTGTACTGTGCATGTGTGTCACATTTGTATGTCAACAAATGGGCCATGCTTGACACCACTGCAGTCATCAGACTGGTTAAGCCTGCCTAGAGCCATAGCCATCCCTTGCCAAGATCCAGTTGAGTGCTTGGAACCAGGGTTAGGTTAATCATAGAGGCTTCAGATTAAGACAGAGAATGTGGCTGCTCGTGAAAATAGTCAGCAATATAAAGTTTTAAATTTAAATTATACAATTAACTTTACCTCT